>QOCX01000122.1:236848-270116 GCA_005959815.1 Sarcophaga bullata
AAAAATATATCAAAAAAAAAAAAAAAAGAAATAGAAAGAGAAAAGAAAAACATAAAAAAATAATCAAAATAATCAAAATAACAAAAAAAAAAAATAAATAAAGAACAACAAAAACGCAAATAAAGCATCCTAAAAAAAAATTCAAAAGGTCACCACTAAAAATGATACGATTCATTAAAAATTATCAATTTTTTTTATCACAGTAATTTTAATTTTTAACACTCAATTGCTCTCAGTTACATAACAAACACTCACATAATTCCATAGAATCCACTTTGAAATAGAAATTTAAAATGAAAACAATTATTAAACATTTTGAATAAACGACTGCAGATTTAAGCATATTTTTGTTCAAATCGTTTTTTAATAACGGTTTTTCTGATTATTTTTTATTTTATTTTATTAGCATTTATTTTTAATTAAATTTTATTTTTTATGTTTTTAAGTAAAAATTTTTTTTATTGCCCAGTTGTTTTACGATTTACAGATGCACCGCAACTGATTTCAAATGAAACTGAATTTTTTTTTCTGAGCTGAGCATTTTCCACTTTTGATTTTTTGCAAAAGGCTACTTAAACAAACATATGCAAATGTCAACACAAATTATAATTTGTCCGTCACAATTTCATTAAAAAAAATTTTTATTCCTCCATCAAAAAAAAAAAAAAAAAAAAAAAAAATCACCAACATATTGTACTTTTGGTTCATTGTTATCATTATTAATATTGGAAATGATCATTATCGTTTTGCTTTACAGAATCCATTATCATAAGAGTATTTTAAAAAATAACCGATTATGTATTTGAGATTTTTTGCTATACATATACATACACACATACATATATAATTGGTCAGGACTACGGTCTTGCTTCTCACACCACTTATGTTGTGTGTATTAATTTTATGCTTGAGCGGCGAGAGCCCTAGAGTTTAAAGCAGACAGATCGATACATACATACATAATTGGCCATTACAACCCTTCAGTCAGGATTACGGCCTAGCTTCTCACACCACTTATGTTGTGTGTGTTAATTTTATACATGAGTGGCGAAACCTATAGTTTAAAGTCGACTCCGAACGACAGATTTTTTGAGAAACTTTTCATGACAATTTTATTTACTCTCAGAGTTTTTGCCAGAAATCTGCTGAGAGGAAGTCGCCGTAGAAATATTTTTTTATTATTACGTTTTTGATATCTGACCGGGGATACGAACCCTGACCTTTCGTCTAATAAGCCAACGCACTACCTACTACACTATGGCGACTATAAACAGATCGATAACGTACAATAAAACACTTGTATTCTAAAAAAAGTTGTATGGAACCGTAAATATTTAATATTCGAAATCTGCTTGTAGTAACCGGTTTTCTGATATTGAATACTCTCGACTGTAATCTTTTATTTTTATTATTATTTTCTTTTAATTATATTTTTGTTTATTTATAAATTTTATTTTTATTTGTTTATAAACAAACAGATTTTATTAAAGGTTTATTATCAATATCAACATCGTTTATACATGCTTTTCTATATGAAATTATGTTTAGACTCATTTATGTATATACGTCGGTATAAGTATGTTCAGAGGGTTGAGATCTAGTTTCATTTTCACCCGCCATACTATTCACTATTTATAAACACAATGTTGGCGGCGCGTTATTTTCTACGCTATTTAAAAATGTGAGTAAAGCAACGTTCGACAACAAAACTAGTGGATTGGATAGAAAAAATTCACTAATTTTATATAAAATACCAGTCATTTTCTTTTTCTCTTGTCTTTTATTAGTACAAAATTTTATCTTGATCATACTAAGTCATACTTATTCAAGTTCTTCAAAAATCTGTCGTTCGGAATCGTATTTAAACAGTAGGTCCCGGCTCTCGTGTTTAAAATTAACACACACAACGTAAGTGGTGTGAGAAACCAGGTCGTAATCCTGACTGACAAATTCTGTATGTATGTTATGTAAAGATAACAATTTTTAAAATTACATCCCATATTTCTAGCAACCAGAGGCAAATTTCATAAAATTATGAAATTTTAGTTTTAAGTACCTACACAGTATGCTTTTTGTAGTTTGTCGCTAGCATTGTAAATGAGCACGATTGGACGACAGCTGAGTAAAATTATTCAACAAATTATGATTAAATTTTGTGTGATCTCGTGTTGATGTTGATGATGAAGTGATGTTTGTAATTGAATGGCATTTACGACACTTTCGTTATCACATTCAATTTTCAAGTTCACTGATTCAGTGTATTCGTATTGAAAGGCAATTTTTCAAGCAGGTTTTTAAGGTTGATTTTTGTTTATTAAAATATAAACACAATTAACAATAGTTTTAAAAAATAAAAAAAGTATGGTAATAAATCTTCAAATCAAGATCTTCATATAAAATTCGTTACTTGAAATTCATTACGATTTGTGTTTAATTAAAGACCTACTTTTCCAGTAGAAAGCTTTGTGCTGAAAATGTTTTTCGTTTCTTTCTTTTTGTATTCAAATAATTTTATAATGGCTTCTTCTTTTCTTTTTGCAAACAATTAAAAAAAATTGTATTCAACTTGTTTAATTCCAATAAAAACTTCAAAATTTGAAAACATAATAGAATCGACAAGTGTGTGCCATTTCTATTGTCATGCTTAGCAAAAATTTAAATAATTTTCAGTGGATGTAATTAAATATTCTAAAAACGAAATCAACAAATAATTCTCATAAATATAAACAAACCCACACCTATATATTACGAGCAATAACCTAATTCTAACGTCAGCAATAGCATTAAGCGTCATATAATACAGAGTCATAGGTTTATGTGTTAAGATGAGTAGGCAAAAACAAAACCAAACCACACAACTTTTTATAATTAACAAATAATAATCCAATCCTAACGTCACCAATAGTATTTGGCGTCATGAACTACATTTGAATTTTTTTAAACGAATTATTAAAAAAAACCTAACCACACTTCTCATGTCTTATCCAGTCTATGCTTCAAAATGCGAACTCTAATTATTTGTTAAAATAATTAGAAAAAACAATCAGAATTATTTATTTTAAGTAAGAATGTATTTATTATTGTTAAAGTTTAATTGCTTTTTTAATTATAATTTTCAAATTATTTTAAGTGACAGAGAAAACAAACAATTTAATTACCCTTCAATTTTGTTTTACAAATTGTTTGTAACAATAAATCATACTCCCACCAATCTTAGATTAAAAATTATAAATAAATGATCAGTAGGGTAACCAAAAATGTATTGAAAGAAATTTTCGTTTAATTTTAAACTACAAGTTTTTTACTACGAGCTACCGGAACACATCTCTTTGTCGGACTAATTTTTCTATAGAGTTTTATAAGCTAATCTTGATTCACATTATGAAAGTATTGATATGTGGTTCTCTATCTGGAGAATATTTCTGTAAGTTATCTCAATTTAAATTATAAAAGTTTCCTCAAGTGTGTGGATGACGTGATTTGATGGAGTTTGCATTCTCTATATTATCATGCATATGTACATACATAATTATTTATTATAATCCTTTATCCAGGATTACAGCCTAACTTTTCACATAACTTCAGTTATGAGTGGCGGGAGTTACAGCTTAAAGTCGACGCTGAACGACAAATTTTTGTGAAATGTAGCATCTAGTAAGTAAATCTAGTAGATCTAGTAAGCAAACACAATACCAATGAGATTGCGGTTACTTCTAAGATATTCATATTAAATACAAAATATTTTTAGAAAAAGTTTTGTTATTAAGAGCTTAATAAACATACTCAGAGAACATATTAATTGCAGCTCCTAACATTTAAATACAACCACACCTCCTACCTTTATGTCTCACATGAAAATTGCACAGCTCACATAAGATTGCTAATTTGTCTTTACGAAGTTAGTAATCAGCAGATTCCGAAAGCCCTATTAGAACCTTTCAGTTGCATTTAAAATATGCCACAATTTTCTCTTCTTTTCGACCGCTTCTCTTTTACGTATGCAATATTGAAAGGCAGCCAGTTTCTTAATTCTTTGTTCTCTGTGGACTTGATTTTCGATTCTTTTTTCGATACGAATATTTCATATGAAAATAGTTATCGATGATTATTTTGGCGACGCTAATAATGAAGAGAGAAAAATTACAAGATATTGGTGCGGCAAAGACAGAGGCGAACAACACATTCCATACTTACGTTCTCTCACCATCAAATTTCATCTGTCTACCTTTTAAAATATTCAAAAAAGAAACTTAACAAAAAAAAATTAATTTTAAAAGAAAAAACGTTTGAAATTAAAAAAAATGAATCCTTTATTCGCTCTGCTAAATAATTACACCCTTCAAGACATCATCTATAAAATGATCCCATTTGATTTGCAGCAGCGCATAGGCCCTTTGCTTCTCACTAGGCGGTAACATTGAATATTTTATAGAATTCCATACCAGTTGTTTGAGTGTTTTTAAGCCTGCATTATTCGGTGCCAAACTCATAATGGCATAATAGAAATCGTAGCTTAAAGCTTTGGCATTCCAAAAGCCAGGATCGTCGTTACAAATAACAATCGGTATGTTTTGCGAAATGAAAAAGCTACCCGGATGATTACGTAGATCCCAAACCAAGTGTAATACCTGATTCGATATCGGACTAACCTCAACGGCTATATCTCTAGTCTTGACCGCATTCCACAATACTGGATGTTTCATTAGAGCATAGCCATGACCAATACGTGTGGTATTAAGTAATATGGCATCCAATAGATTAAAATCTGTAGAAGCGCCATACCAATCTGTTGTACAAGAAATAACAGCAAATTTATTACAAGGACCTAGCAAAAAAAATTTTTTTTTTAAAACTTACTTGTTTCGCCAGCATGAAAGAAAAATTTCGAGTTTTTAGGTTTATCCACCAGAGCATTAACAAAATTATACAAAGGTTTACCCTTATCTTCTTGACCCACCAAATCGAAACCAATTAAATAATTGGGATAGGCAGCACTAAATAAAGCATAAACATAACAGAAATTCATTTCATTATCCACAGGGTCATAACTTACTGAAATTTTTTAAATGATTCGAATTGTTTGCGTATCACATCGCTTTCGGCATTACGATGTGGTGAGTAAATCATTTTTATGCCCAAGAAATTCGGATGTTGTCGTTTAAATTTCTCCACAACATCTATTAATTCCGTAATACCACGTTCGACTGGAAATAAGCGGCCGCTTATGTCGTATAACTAGAAAATTCAAGGAACTATTCTCTTAAGATGTCATACAAATGAAGACAACTCTACTTACCTCATGAAAACTCAAACGCACTTCCGCATACATCACATTATCATTGTAGAGTTCCTCTAACATTTGCCAATGATATGAACGATATGCCGGTATATAAAGCAAAGCATCACCTATGGTACTGAACATATTTTGAAATTTGGTCCAAACACTGTTTAAAGAAGGATATTCTACTAAAATGAAAACCATTTCAAATCATTAAACCAAAATTTCAATAAATTAAGAGCATAATAGTTACTTAAAAACGAACTTACATTCCGGCATGGGTGTATAAAGATTGATAAACTTTTCAAGTTCCCGATCATAAGCTCGACTCGAAAGTGAACTCTGACGTTCATCGCTTACTAGCACATATTGTGTGGCACATTTGTGCTTTTGTGGCAATTTACGAAATGTTAAAATGCTTATACCCTCTTTCGTGGTGCATCTCATTAGACCCGGCATATAGAAAATGTTTCTAACCACCCAGTTGGAGGATACAGTAGCAGAAGTATGCGTATGCAGTACAGCTCCTTTAGGCATTTTTTGTAGAAATTTAAAAACTTTACTCTGATCAATAAGATGCTTGGCTTTAAAGAAATGCATTCCAGCTGCATTCAGATCAGGATCACGAAATCCTCTCGCCAACTCATCGTATTTATATTTAAGGAAGATATCATCTACTTTTGACTCACGACCATTTAAATGTAGCCGTCCGCCGGTACTGAGAAGATCTTCTGCTTGTATAACAGCCTCACGAGCATCCTGATAAGCTAGTATTATAAGGCAATTGTTAAAGAGAGAAAATTTCATACACAAAAGCGTACTCACGTAAATAGTGACTTCGATTATAGGTTGATGCTGTTGTTACGGTTACTAGACTAATAGTAATAAACAATTTGTAGAATGTGGCCATTTTGTTTAGGTGGGATATTTACGGTCTAAAAAAAAAGCAGAAAACAAAACATTTTTAAAGGAAAGTGAAAGTTAGGTTATATAGGGATGGTACGGAATGGGTAAATATTCGACCATATTTTGAAATTCTTAATCTAGTAATTTCACACTCAGACCCATGCTGTGTGTGTCAATTTAAAACATGCGTGGCGGGGCGACAACAGTTTAATGTCGACTCCGAACGACAGATTTGCGACTCAGACTTTTTGCCAGAAGACCGTAGAGTAGAAGTTGCTGAAAGAAATATTTTTTCATATTTCGGCTTGAACTACTGGCTGACATCTAATAAACTTCGATGGAATAGCCGGGAGTGTGGTAAACTCCAAGTGGCTAGGCCGTGGGTTCGTTTCCCACGATTCTGATTGTTGGCTTGACCTTATATATGATTACTCACAATAAAAAAAATAAACTGGGAATTATTACTAAAAAGCAATTCCCGAAAAAAGTGACGCAGGCATATGCACTGGTACTTAATATTGCTTTACTCTGTATTGATTGAGTGCCCTTCAGACCTGAACAGTAGAAAATAAAAGGTAAAGTTGTCGCACACTATTCTCTCTTTTCTTTCTATTATAAATTAATATTCCTGTATTCCAACATAATGCACTGCATCTCTTGGGTGTTGGTATGTCTCTGCTATGCACGTCTTGTAGGTTTTACTCAGAAGCAGCGTAGGTATTTAGAATTCGGCTTATTCCGTACCAACGTCTTTTACTTTCTTTTTCTAATTGACTGCTGTTTGGTAATGGAAACTAGCCTGTAAGTTGATCTTTCAACTCTGCTGCAACGACTGCAGCTACGTTGCCAAACTACGTTAGGCATCATCAATAATCCTTTGCATTGAATTTTATTAAAAAACTTGTACGAATTTCTCTGTGTACACACGCATTACCAACTGCTAGCCATATGAGCAGTAAAAGTTATTGTGGGTAAATGATTTCGTATCCACAACTCCTATCTCAGACAAAATCCAAATTTTCAGGCCACTGAAAACTAATTTGAGTTCTAAGAAAATCTATTGCACTGTTTCCACTTAAAATAACTTTTTTTTTTTTTGCAAAGCGGATCTAACGATTGCACTTTAATTTATTTTGAAGAATTTTGAAATTCTGCACTTTTATAAAAAAAACATTTCAAATTTTGAAAGCAAAAAATTTTTGGGTTTAAATTGCCGATTAGCTAATTCAGCAAACAACAACAATACACAATAGCGAGGTTAATATCACTTTTCAAACTTAACGGCATTCAATTTAAAATTTTCAAATTGTTTTTAACATTTCTAATTAAGTTTTGCAGGCTATTCTTTCTAATTATTAAATTCGATTTTTACCATCTTGTGAGGGCATATTTAAAAATATTTGAAGTTAAGAAGTACCGCGTAATTATGCTGATTGAGCATAAATGCTGGATCGATAAATTAATACTTGAGATAGACAAATAATCAAATCAGCTGGTAGTAGTAGTGGTGGCAGTCAACAAGACGCTTTTCTTAAAAATTGATTTAAAATTCACACATTAGTTATCGGATAATACACATTATTTCGAGTTGTTAAATTACACACATTTTTTTTACTTTTTTCTATTATTATTATTGTTATTAATTATATTTATTGGTTATTTCAATTATATTTTTGTATTATATGCATATTTTGGAAGGAGAAATGACGTCAATTTCACTTATTCGCAAATTAAAATCAGTTGGAAAGAAGAAACACAAACAAAATTTAAAAAAATATTCCGGACAATATTATTGTATTTAAAACATATTTAAAGAATTCGTTTGAATTCGTTTTTAAATGTTTTGTTCAATTTAAAATTGTATTCAAATTTTTTTTTCGTTCGTTTTACCTGGTTTTAAAAACAAAATTTTAAAAGTTTAGCTAATGGAGGACTTTCATCGTTGCTGTTCTCAAGAATTTCAAAAATGTTGAGCGAAATTAATTAAATTCTTCATAAATTCATCACTCCTTTTGGGGGTTTTTTTTGATATTTCATTGATTCATTACTCAGATTAGTTTTTTCCCCATACAAATTATAAACAAATTTTTTTTTAAATCCATAGCTTATTGCACACACTAACCATATAAATCCGTTTCGAAATTTGTATCTTAAATTATTACCGATTGTATAGAAAAGGTGTTAATTTATAATGATTACGAATTAAAAGCGGCGTTTTCGTAGAAAGTTTTTTTTTCTTTCTTTACTACGATTTCATTAAAAAAAAAATTTTCCCGTACCTAAAATCGACCGCTTTTTAGTACGTTTTATTGAATACTGTTCGCTGAATTTCAAAGAAGACCAGAAAAAGTTTCAACTTTTGAAGTTCGTTTTATTTTTGTTTTCTCCGATTTTATTTTCTCAATTGGAATTCACAGCGAAAATATTTGGCTAAAAATAATTTAACACGGCTTAAAAGGGAATCAAATAAAAATTTGTTCTAACTTTTGTTTTTATACAGATTTCGGTGCGAGTAATAATTATTAAGTAAAACAAATTAATCGTATAAAAAAAATTAAATTTAATTTAATTTTTAAATACAGAATTGTAGCTAAGCTATTTACTCATGGAAGAAATTAACACATACAACTTGGGGTAGTGTAAAAAGCTAGACCATAAGCACACCCTATAACCAACCAAATAATAATAACACTGCTCTTCAAACATCAAAGGAAGTATGTTGTCGAAAAATGACAATATTTTTTGGAAAATTTCATCAGGAATATATGTGGAGGACTATTAACATTGAATATCCCGTTTTTTTTATTTGAAGCTAAAGAGTTCAAAATAATGACTGATTATTCATAAGCCGGGCACTCAAAAGTATCGTACCATAAGTATGTCGTCATAGCGCTTTTTGAGCATGTGACCAATTCAGTTGTACATTACAAAGTAACTACTAATGCTGCATTCTTCTCTCAAAACCCACATAGTGTGCATGTGTGTACTGTCTAGGGACCTACATCAATGCTTTTTCTTGACAAAAGACTGGTCTTAAGGGACATACATAATTGACAATTACAACCCTTCAGTCAGGATTACAGCCTAGTTTCACCATTTATATTGTGTGTGTGTTAATTTTAAAGTCGACTCCGAACAACAGATTTTTGAGAAATTTTTTCATGGCAATTTTATTTAATCTCAGTATTTTTGCCCGAAATCTGCTGAGAGGAAGCCGCCGAAGAAATATTTTTTCATATTTCGTTTTTGACGTCTGACCGGGGATTCGAACCGTGGCCTTTCGTCTAATAAGCCAACAGACTACCTACTAGACTACGGCGAACATCGAAAAATATTACTTATTTATTTAACTGGCCATTAACAACCCGATTAACGGATTTCGGTCTGCCTTAACACATCTTTTAAGGCATCTCTGCTTATTGCGCGCCTGCGCCAGTTGATCACATCAATCGATAACAGGACTTCCACGAACTGGTCCTTCTAACGCAAACAAAGTCGTCCTCTTCGCCAACTTCCGCAAATCTCGGCAGTAGAGCACTAAACTTTTATCGTGGCTTGACAAAAGCATGACGAGCTTTAACACCGATTGGTGTTGACAGAGGGATTCTTGACTATGTAATGATTAGGCGTGCATTAAAGCTGAACTATAAAACAATTTTTTTTTAATTTTTAGAGAAACTACGAAAAGCAGTTAAAAATTTGAAAAATGTTTATGGTCCAGAAATAATAGATTATAGAAGAGGTCGAGAGCAATGTTACGTTTATGATTACACTCTTTTTGATTATTGAGCGTCAAAATTTTTTCTATTTGTGCAGTTCTATGTAAGATGCGATTGTGGAAATAGAAAGACAGATTCATTGATTTGTTAACAGGTTCTAAGAACTAGAATACTTGAACTTATAGATCAGTTAAAGCTTAAACTGTTTAAACTTTTCTTATCCTATAATTTTCTCAATTCCAAATCCAACTAATCAGACATAATGGTATAATAATAGTCATATCCATACTTACATACTCTACTTTTAAAGAATAATACTTCTAAGAATAATAATTCTTATTCTCCTGTAAATTGTAGGGTGTTGATATTAGTCGCCATTTCCCTTAATAATCTACAACAATAATTACTATTAAATAAACATGTCTTATGTTTGACACATTTAACTATTTTAGAATAAGAAAGAAAGAATAAATAAATATACCCCCACAAGTCAGCGAGTCGTGTAAAACGATTATTTATTATTTTTTTTGACAATAATTTGTTTATTGTGGACTATCATTATAATTATATTTGGTTTTTGTTACTTTATTTTTCTAATTTTTTTGTTAACCTTAGGGCAACCAAAATACAGGAAAATTATTATTTGTAGTATATTTCTAGTTGAGTGAGTTCATTTGATTGGAAGAACTCCCGTCATAGTTAGTTTTATATCGCTTCAGTCAGGATTACAATCTAGTTTTGCATATCACTTATTTCCAGTATGTTAATTTTATGTGTAAGAGGCGGGATCTTCTGTTTATGCTCGACTGTGAACGACAAAATTGAGATACTTTTTGTGGCAATTTTATTTAGTCCCAGAGGTTTTTCCCAGAACACAGCTGGAAATCATTGAAAGAAATATTTTTTATGATTTCGTTTTGTTTGAGATGTCTTAGATGGGGTTTAAACCACAAGCTGTCATCCAAGAAGCCAATGCCGTCCTTACGGCAGTGCCATCCTTAGATTTAACCAAATCGTTTAGTTGAACTTTGTTCACTCTTTTCACAATTTTTAAATTTACTTCTCCAATATAAATCTTTCTCAGTTTCAAAACACAGGCTTTCATGTTTTACAACAACAAATTCTACACCCTTTCCAATTCATATCTCTCCTGTTAACCTTTGTGGTTCTTTAAAGAAAATTTCCTTTAAACTGTGCTTTTGCTTCTATATTTTAGAATTTATTAAACTGAACCAAGCCAAAGCATTAAAAAAGTTTAACGTAAAACGTAAATTTTTGGTTACCCTACCTCATTATTTATTTACTATTTTTAATCTAAGATTTGTGGGAGTATGATTTATTATTATGAACAATTTGTAAAACACTAATTTAAGGGTCAATTAAATCGTTTGATTTCTCTGTCACCAAAAGTGTTGGAAAATTATAATAAAAAAAAATTATTGTTTAAGATTACATTGCCATTTTCTAAAGCAATAACAAACATAATAAACAATAATAAACACATTTCCTCTCATAAACAATTAAAAAAATAATAATTTTTTTTGAAATTATTTTAGAAACTAAATAAACTATTTCTTGAGTTTCTATTTTGGCTCACCCTCTTGATACGACTAGAGACGTGTGTGGTTAGATTTATATTTTGTCAACTCGTCTTAACTAATTAACGTGTTATTATGGAGTATATGACGCTATCGCTGACGTTAGAATTGAGTTGGCAATATAATATACGCGTGTATGTTCCTTTTTTTAAATACGGTTTAGTGATTTCGCTTTTAGAATATTTGATTGTATCCATTGAAGTTTATTTAATTTTTTTTTACTAACTACACAACAATAGGAATTACGCACAAACGTTCATTTAATTATTCTCTCAAAATTTGAAGTTTTTTTTATACAATTAAACAACTTGAATTCAATTTTTTTTAATTGCTTACAAAAAAAAAAAAAAGAATGAACAATAAATGAAGGAACTATTTGAGCACAAAGCTTTCTATTAGAAAATTAGGTCTTTAATTAAACGCAAAACGTGATGAATTTAAAGTAATGAATATTATAGGAAGATCTTGGTTGACTTAAAATAAGGCTTAGAATTATATTAAAAGATCAATAGAATATTTATATCGAATGTATTTTTTAAAACTATTGCTAAATGTGTTTAGATTTTAATAAAAAAAATCAACCATATAAACGCGCTATAAAAACGCCTGTGAATACGAATAAATTGTATCAGTGAACTTGAAAATTGAATGTGATAACGAAAGTGTCGTAAGTGCCATTCAATTACAAACATCACTTCATCATCAACATCAACACGAGATCGCACAAAATTTAATCATAATTTGTTGTATCATTTTACTCAGCTGTCGTCCAATCGTGCTGATTTACAATGTTAGCGACAAACTACAAGAAGCATAATGTGTAGGTACTTAAAACTAAAATTTCATAATTTTATGAAATTTGCTGAAGCCGTACTTGCCTCTGGTTGCTAAAAATATTTGATGTAATTTTAAAAATCTCTGTCTTTCCATTACATATATACAGAATTTGTCATTACAACCCTTCAGTCAGGATAACGACCTGTCTTCTCTCACCACTTATGTTGTTTCTGTTAACTTTAAAAGGGAGAACCGGAACCTACTGTTTAAATTCGACTACGAACGACAGGTTTTTGAGGAATATTTCACTTTATCCATTTGAAAATCTGCTTGGATAAATATGACTAAGTGTATTCAATATAAAATTTTGTACTAATAAAAGACAAGAGAAAAAGAAAATGTCTGATATTTTATATAAAATTGGGAAGAGTTTACGTTTTGTTTTCTTCAATCCAATCCACTAGTTTTGTTGTCAGAAACGGACGTTGTACAAGAAGCTGACGCTTTACCAATTTGTAAATAGTGTAGTAAGTAAAGTGCCGCCAACATTGTGTTTATAAATAGTGAATAGTATGGCGGGTGAAAATGAAACTAGATCTCAACCCTCTGAACATACTTATACCGACGCACATACATACATGAGTCTAAACATAATTTCATATAGAAAATCATGTGTAAACGATGTTGATATTGATAATGAAACCTTTAATAAAATCTGTTTGTTTATAAACAAATGAAAATAAATTTTAAAAATACAGAAAGATTAAAAGAGCATGGATTAAAGTAATCTAAAACCGAAATCTACGGTTACGAACTTATTTCGAATATTAAATATTTTAGTTTTCGATTTCAAAGACTTCTGGATAGGATAACAGCGCTCTCATCTGAGCTGTCTGGAATCGTAATATTCATAACGTAGCTATAAAAATAGCGTTAGGATGAGGATGTAAGTTAATATGACGAACTGCAGTTGATATGGTTATGGATAAAACAGTCTTGGATGAGCTTTAAACAAAATTTCCTTCTTTAACGATATTTTATCTTCAAGGCGAATTCTATTGTAATTGGTTATTTAGGCAGCGTACAAATATTCAACAAATATCTCCTCTTATATAATATCAACAATTGTTTAATAATTCAACTTAATTCCTTCGGTAAGTTAGGAAATTGCAATTTATTTTTTATTAATCACTACAGTATTTTCTTATTATAAGTAGAAATATAGAATTTAATATTTAAAAACTTTGTACAAGGGGATCCAGATCACTATTTCTGTCCTTTTTGCGGTCTTCGATAAAATTTTCGCAACATTTGTAGATTTGATCAAAAGTGCAACGAAATCCACTTAAATTGCGACTCTAAATATTCGAATACAATATTATGCATATAAATGTTTTAAATAAAAAATAAAAAGCTACTCACAAAAAATGGATCGTTTATTGACTCATCATCACAGTTTTTTAAGTATGAGCCTAAAGGAACAACTTTAGCTCGACACCTTGAATCGTCCAAATTGGCTGCTAAGTCTTCCAATTCTCTAACACTTAATTCATCCAAACCTAATATATAATCAAATAACACAAAGTCATCTACGGTGACCTGGAAATAAAGCAAATAAAAATAAATATTAAATATTTTGCTGTACATTATTTCATTCGTAAACATACCATTCGGCCATAATGTGTTGTAGTCATGCCGTTTTCATCCAATACCTTTAGACATCTTTCATCTGGCCGGCGTCCAACATTCCAACTACGTAATCCAGCACTATCGCATGTCCAGGGTAGTTCATATTCTTTTACCAAGTGACGCATTATGCATTCAGCCATGGGAGAACGGCAAGTGTTGCCTTACAAAATCGGGGTATAAATACGAAAGATGTGAATTTTTTATTTGAAAGAAGATTAAGAATGATTTTAAGATCCGTCCAATTGGAGTAGAAAACTAGAATGTATTATATAACATATATTTACCTCGACAAACAAATAATAATCTAAGCCGCCCCATGTTAGAATCCGAATGAAAACAATCGATTTTATTAGTTGATAGACCAAAAGTATTGAACGGGCAAAAAATCAATTTTTTTTTATTTACAGAGAATTTTATTTTTTTATTTTATAATATTAAATTAATTTTGAGCTTTGATTGTCATATTATTTTTTGAAAGTTTTGTACATATGTGCTGAGGTTTTATTTTACTGGAAGGATTCCCCTATTTTTTTTTGCTGTATTTAACATACAAAAATTTGTAGAAATATTCGAATAAAAAGGAATCTCGTTAAGAATCTTTTCTTTTTTATATAACCTCGTGAATGTAAATTCCTAACTAAAATTAGACAGAGAAAATACCTCGAAACACTTTTTTATTCAATCTAGGTTTTATGATTGAATTATGAATAAAATAAATATGTTTTATTATTTAAATAAATAACTAATTTATAGCATAAAAATATCTATTTTTCATTTGAATTAATTAAAGAAAATAATAAATAATAAAAAGAACTGTCATAAGTAAGAATAACATTTGAATTCAAGTTTTCACATGCGGTTTCCCTTTCATAAAATGTAGAAATAACTTATTATTGTTGTTAGTCGTCTTTTTTCATTTAAAAAAATTCTTTGGAATTACATACCTTTACATCACTCAACTAATTACTTAAAAACAATTTCTGGCCACTTTGTCTTAATTTTTTTATTTTATTAACAAAAAACTGATCTTTCTTTGCCATTTTGCATAATTCATTTAAAGGTACCAGACCATTACCATTTAATTACTAAAACAATAGATTTTAAATTAAATTTCATTAGCCAAAGCTTTTTTCAAAAAAGCATCACAAGCTACAACGCACTGCTGGTAGGCCTTTTCAAAACCAGCATCACCTCGTTGCTGTAATGTAAAATAAAAAAGTAAAATTTAAAATTCAATTAAGTTGATCGATAATTTGACAGTTTTTAGATCGATTTGCATTTAAAACTATCTTTATGTACAAGCAATACTAGGAACTATTTCATATTCATTGTGTTGGAACTAGGAAAAAAGGTTGTGGTAGGATCAAATAAGGGAGAGAGAGAGGTGTTTTTAGAGGTTAGAATTCAAACTATTTGTACTGTGGCAGCAAACACTTCTGCATAAAGAGCGTCCTACATACGGATAATGAGGATGACCAACGAATTTTCTTTGTAATTCATTGTGCTAATCACGGCAAAAGGAGGAGGAACGTATGCCTCGCAAAAGAAGGAACGTAAGTCCCGCAAGACATATGCGAAATATGCGGAAATAGTCCATTAATTTGACATGATTATAATCCGATGTAGAAAAAAAATATTTTTTCTACTTTGTATCATATTTCATCTTGTTTACCAAACAGATCCAGACGTCCATTTAAGCCAAATTTTGCTTGTTTTATATTCAGTTGACGGAATTCACAGTAAGCGGTTGTCTTCTAAGAGGATTATATGGAATGAATAATGTGTCAGAATAACCCTTCAGTCAGGATTACGACCTAGAATCTTATAGCACTTATCCCAACAACTTCGAATGACAGATTTTTCTAGAAACTTTTGCATGGCAATTTTAGTTACTCTCAGAGTTTTTGCCAAAAATATGCAGAGAAGCTATTTTTTTTGAAGATGTTTGACCTGGGGTTTGAATCGTGTTCTCACTTCTAATAAGCCAACAAATTACCTACTGGGTTACATGTGGCTTTTCCAATATACGAATAATTAAAAGAAGAAAAAGGGAATAGAAAACTTAAAATATTTTCAGACATATTTTTAAAAATCTATTCATCATACTCACATAATAGGGATCAACTATAATCTTATCATTCTCGGGCAAACCGTAGTTACCCAACATTAATAACTTGGCCTTGGAACCTTTTGGAGCCAAATCCTTTAAGTCACTCATATTTTCATGGTCCATGCCAAAGATGTAATCAAATTCTTCAAAATCTTTTGATTTGATTTGACGTGCTTTATTACTATAAGGTAGGCCATGTTTCTTCATGGTGCTCAAGGCACGATGATCGGGAGAATTGCCAACATGCCAACCACCTATAGCCGCACTATCCACCTGCCATTGATCAGAAACACCAGCCTTTTGAATGGTATCAACCATAACCGCCTCCGCAATTGGTGAGCGGCATATGTTGCCTGTAATTTTATAGGAAATTAAAGTTCGAATATTTTTAAAAAAAACTAGTACCCTTTTGATTACATACCCAAGCAAATCATTAGAATCTTTTTAACCATTTTTTATTTAATTCTAGAGAAGTTTCCTGAAGAAATACTAAATTTTATACTTTATTTGGCTGAAATGCCCTCTAACAAATAAAACAAAAACAAATTTAACAGCTGTTTTATGCGTGCTTTTGTTTTATTTTTTGCTCTTGCTCTCTCTCTCTCTTTCGCTCTTCCTAATTTGCAGAATACTGAGAAAACTGTTATACCATGTCAGCTGTAAGGTAAGAATGAAATGAACAAAGGAGATAAGAAAAATTATCAGTTTTGCCGCGTTTGCGTTCGGGTTTTGTATAAAAAATTCGTTAATGGTGATGCATTTAAAAATTATTAGTGAGTGAAATGTTTTTTTCAAGTTAAATAAAGTGTATGTGAATGTGTTTATAAAGTTTGCAACAATAGTTTAAAAAAATTAATTACAACCAACAAATATCGGCGTAAGTAATACTGATTGAATAAAATTTTTTTCTTTCGTTTAGCTTTGAAAAGTTCTAATGGCGTGGGGGTGCTACATCAAATTTGATTGAAGAATGCTTCCATAATACTTTTGTGAATTCCTGGCCCTAGTAGAATTAACTAAAGATTGAGTATTATTATGTTAACTATCTTATTGTTCCCGAGAGTTCCCGAAAAGCTTTGTTCCAATTTTGGTGGCTCAAAATATTTTTTTTGCCCTGTAATGCAAATGAACGCCATTTTTTTTTTTGAGTTATTTTACGCGTTATTCGTTTCGTACAGAAAAAAATCAGTTTTTTTTTTTACAACAAATAAATTTGTGCCTTCAATTAAAATTTTTATTTCATTACAATGCTTCCCGTTTAAATAGCGTCCGGTCTCTGGATTGACGAAAACTGAACGAATCTTGGTTTCAGATTGCTTGAACATTAGTGGAATAAACGGGTAGACACACTCTTCAATCAAATAAAAACTACGGCGAAGGTGAATCACATGGACTTGTTGGCCACTAGTCGTTACCAAAACTGAAAACTTCTTATACAATAAAACCAAAATCCATTGAGTTGTGTGGCTTGTGGCACTATGTCCTTGAATCTAAATACCGTCCAATTAAAAATTTTCAATTATAAGTCAAAAACTGTTGGTTAGTATACGGTCATAGGGCTCTGCATTGTTGTTAACAGTTTTTCTGGAGTCATTTTCGAAAAAATCCAGAACAGTGACACCTACAAGCGATCATAATGCACACCAAACAGTCACTTTGTCACTTTCACAATCCTTGCTTCTTCGAACTCTATATGCAACAGCTTGGTTTGCTTAAAGGTAGGTCATGGCTGAAGAAAATGTTAAAAAAATCTACTTTAAAAAACTTTTGCTCTAGGAATCGATTAACATATTTTAGGTGTTGTTAGGGTCCATTTAAATTCAAATTAAAATGTAAACAGTTTTTTTTATTATGAATATTATACGGAATACTATATATACTTCAATATTCCATTGTATTGCCTTTTATATGTTTATATGTTTAAAGGTAATGAAATATTAAGAATATTTTTATTTCGATTTTTTTTCCATTAACAATTACAATCTCTTTTTATTGAACTCTTTGCTTAAAACTTTAGTCACACTTAAATAACAGTTCCTTAAATGGACACAAATATTTAGAAATAAAACTTTACTACATCATTAATACTTAATATATATTATATATCTTATGATTTCATTTTTATATTTCATTCGCTAAAGCTTTTAACAGAAACGCTTCACAAGCTACGATGCATTTTTGATAAACATTTTCAAAAGGAGGATCATTACGTGCCTGTAAGATAGTAAATAATATACTAATTTCATAAAATCTATTTATAACAAGAGGACAAGACGACTCTCATACTTACCCCAAAGGGATCTTCAATAATTCTTGCCGATTGTGGTAAACCAAAATCACCTAATAACAATAGTTTAGCTTTTGTGCCCTGCGGTTGACTTGCTCCCAATTCTCTCATATTATACAAATCCATACCGAAAATATAATCAAATTCATCAAAATCTGACGCACGTATTTGCCTTGATCGGTTATTGTAGGGCAACAGTTTGTATTTTTTCATTATATTTAAAGAACGACTATTAGGTTTTTTACCAACATGCCAATCAGCTATACCTGCACTATCAACTTGCCAGTCCTCTTCTACATGATATTTTTTTATTAGCATAATCATAACGGCTTCAGCTATTGGTGAGCGACAGGTGTTACCTGAAGAGTAACAGACAATTGTTTTTAATTGGTAATACAAAATTTCAGATCTTTCGAAACTTACCCAAACAAACCATTAAAATTTTCTTAACCATTTTAATAATTATTTAATAATATTAACTGTTAGGCAACTATATTTTGCAAACTGTTTAGATGCAATAAATACGAAATCCATATGCCGCTTTTATTTCAATAAAAGAGATTTTCTGATTGAGATGCATTGTGAAATACAATAAAAAGTTGTTTATAACAGAGAATTTATAAATGTCATATATGTACAGAGGTACACGTAAATTCTCAGAACTTGAAACAATACATTACACTTTCTCTCAACCTTAACACTCACCAGTACAGAGCATTTCTAATACCCTATAAATTATATTTTATGTGAATCAATTATACGCAAATCAATAATGATTGATAGATTTTCTTGTCAGTGATTAGTTGAACTTTCTTTATTCTTAACTTTCTGTTATGACTAGTTAACTGTATTTTATATTCTTTATAATCTTATTTATTTACAAGATCATATCAAACATTTTGTAATTTTTCTTTTAAACTTTTTAATTACAATGGTGCGCGTTTCAAAGGATATGAATGTTCTAGAAGTATAAACAAAATTGAAAGAAATTTCCTAAAAGTAATTCATCTTGTGGCCTAAAACATTTTTCACTTTCAATGTTCAACAAATTCATTCCAATTTGTTTTTTTATAATGATCCTGCATTTAGCTGTTGCCTCATGCACTCGGTGATTGGTATCTTTTTACTCCAAACACTAAGGTGTAGAACACAATAAAACTTGACGAATATGAAAAAATTGTTGGAATCAAAACATTGGATAGATTTATAAATATTAAGGAAAACCGAATTTTCCAATATCGCCCAAAGTTTTTCAAAATTCAATTAATCGCAACTGAGTTTTGTTTTTTAGTCGATTGAAGTAAATTTACTTTTTACTGTACTTTTAAAATCATTGTTTTATCCGTTATATTTAAAACACTGTAATTAGAAAAATTAAATAAAATTAATAATTAAATACCGATTACAATACTGTTAGCTAGTTAGTTCTTAGTTTCATTGATCAAATTCCACAAATATTAGTTATCTCCGGTATAAACTCAGAATAACTCACTATTTGAATAGCTTTTCGAATGTTCTAAAATTTCCCAAATATTTTAAGTGGCACTACAAAAAAGAAGGTACTATTTGATTATAGCGGGATAACCAATTCATAGTTGTCTGAAATTGCAGCCTCTGATGTTAAAGACACAGTCTTCTCGTGCAAGCACTGGTGAGGTGGTGACCAGTAATCAGCCCAAAATATTCTCCTTTGATCATAGAGCAGCTAGGGATGCACCGCAGCAAGTATCCTGACTTACCTAGTTTGTGCTTGACGCATTTCAGTTAAATAGCCTATTAGCGACTAGGTTTCCACTCACCACATGATTAAGAAATGTTTGGCTGTAGTGTACGCGATCAGAGTTTTTACGGCTGTTTGATTGGTCGTTGATACCTTACGAATAAGTGGCAATACCTCAGTTAATTCAAAACCCTTGTATTCATCGCCCTTAAATTCGACCCGAATGTGATGTAAAAAGTATTTTGGGACTCAGTGGCCTAATTTATTTATTTAAAGATTAATTTAATTTGAAGATTAATTAATTTAATTGCTGAAACTTGCTTTACTGTACTGTAAGTAGGTATAAGATTATGTCTTGTTAGCATATTTTCGATAATATGTAAACGCTGTTATTCACTTTAAGGGTTACTTGCCTGTCCATAGGAATCTGAATATGTGTTAATTTCACGTGAAAATACCGTAGACAATTGCAAGTTCCTGTAGTATGTCTATAATTCGGCTCGATTTTATAAAAAGTTCTCTTTGTAAATACCCAAAATAATAAAGAAAAAACCAGCTGACTGTATTGACACCTGTGGTGGTTTGTTTATGTTTCTCTCTCTGGCTTTATAACAGTTTCAGTTACGTTAGAAGACATTATAACAGTTTTTAGTGTTAACAAATAACAAGAAGAAGAAGTGAAATAATACAAGTTTTAAATTAAAGCGGTGAAGTGTTTTTTTAATTATTTTTCTTAAAACAGCCTCTGATTTTATTATAAACTTCTAATTTTAATTTAAAATAAATGGAATTTGTTAAAATAATATTAAATTATACAAACGTTTTTAAACAATTGTGTGCAGAAAAGCTTCACATGCTACCAAACACTGTTGGTAGACAATTTCAAACGGTTCTTCACCTAGAAACTATAACAACAACAAACAAATGTAAGCAATTCGATTAAAAATTTTCATCTAAACTCTACTCACATAATACGGATCGTGTATTATTCGGTCGCTATCCTTTAAACCAAAATCACCCAGTAATAAAACTTGTGCTTTTGATTCTTTTGGTAATCTTCGTTTTAATTCGGCCACATTTTCCAAATCCATGCCAAATATATAGTCGAACTCTTTAAAATCTTCTGACCTTATTGTGCGTGCTACTTTATTATACTTAAAACCGTGTCGTTCTAAAACATTTAAAGCCCGTTCATCGGGCAACGAGCCAGAATGGTATCCCACCAGAGCAGCACTGTCAACCAACCAATTAGTGGAAAGACCTTTTTGTTCAATTAAACGTTCCATAACTGCTTCTGCTATGGGAGATCGACAAATGTTGCCTGTAAGTATTAAAGAATTTTTAATATTTTCCTTGATTTTTTATTAAAAATTAAACAAATCTTACCCATACACACCATAAGAATCTTTTTAACCATATTGACAAACTTTATTGCTTTATTGGAGGTGAAATATGTTGAATTGTTTGTTGTTCGTTTGGTTTTTATGGAATTGTGAATGAAATGAAATCAGCTGTTCTAGCAACTACAATATATTTTTTAATAATGTTAGTTGTTCGTTTAATTTGCAACGTTTATAGCAATACATATTTAATATTTCGTAGAATCAATATGATTTTTAAAATTTCTAAAAATTAAAAAAACATTAAGGATCTTTGCAATTTGTATTGCATCTTGAAAAGGTGGCGAAGAGGAATTTTTAGATTTTAAAAACTTATGTTTGACATTTTTTTTGGGCTCCTGGAATTCATGAAGTATAGAAGGGAAGAAGAAGGGAACAATGAATTTTCTTTATTTCTGTCTGTCACCGATATGGTGACTAAAAAATGTGCGTTTCGAAACCAATTTTTTCTTTTACAACTTTTTCTTAAATTATGTGGCCTTATATTGTTTTCTTGAAGGCACTGTCTTTAAGGTGTACATACCTGAGAATATGTCCAATTACAGTAATTGCTACATGGATTTATTTGAAATCAAATTTGATTAATATTTATCAAGCTGCTCGGTGTTAATAACGGCTAATGTTTTTATTTAGAGAATCCAAAAACCATTTATTTACTATAATCTGATCAAATTGAGTAAATGTCAGGCCATTATAATGTATATTTATGTATGTAGTTGATTCGGAATTTAGTTATAACAATAAGAATATGATTTCCAGAATAGAAAGTTTATTATGCACGGTACAGCGTTTATTTTTGCCTATATTACGCTTTCGGATATTACAGAATATTTCATTACCTTGTCATTGAATTCACAAAGACATAAAGATTTTATGGATCCATTTCATTCCGAACGAGCTCGAGTTTTGATGTTTCAGAGACAGATAATCTGTCAAGTTTCAATCTTAAACCGTTTGAAGAAGCCGAAAGTGGTCAGTAAATTTCAATTTACTAGCGTTTCTATAATCAGTAAAATTTAAGGGAATTGATGATTAGACTTAAGCCAGCGATCCTAGTGTAGCGTCTGCTACTGCATCGTTAGATTAGCGAACCGTTAGGCACAGTATATTTGTAGTGATTAGTTTTTATCAGTTATTCTCTAATTCCTGATACGCATTGGATTTCGAATATCTTTTAGGTTACTCAAGTATACGCTTTCTCACACATAGCTGCCAGTAGGCTAATGTCGGTGAACAATTGTTCTACGGAAGTGTCTAGTAAACAGAGAGCTTTCAACCTCTGAAACAGAAAAAGGAAGGGAATATATTAGTGATATAGAATTGACTCTGTGGTATCTATGAACTTGTGAAAGTGCAGTACCTGAAGTAAAATTGTACAAAAATGAAGTTACATTTTTATTTATTAGTAGACGATATTGTGTTCCAAAGGGAAAGAATTAAAAACATTAATAATATTTGAAGTATTTCCTAAAGCATACCAGATGTTGCCCCAATGTTTTCCAAGCCTCGTCTAAGAATTCAAATTTAATTGCTGCACACCTTATCAGTGCCGCTGTATACGATTTTCTATTAAAGTTTCACAGTAGCTGCGGGTTTAGAACTAACCTCCAACGTTCTACAGCTTCAAACATTAAACAAATTAAATATTTTAAATAATATTTTAGGAGAGGTAAAAGAAACAAAATCAAATTGAAATTTACTAAAATATATTGCAGACAATTCTAGTGCCTCTATTCTTTATCATTGAATCAGACAGCAATTGTACTCCTTTTCATGCTTATCTTTTTAAAACATACAATATAAAATACAAATCGTTCTTTATATATAAACTGTCTTATTTCTTTTTTTATAAGATTGTGTCAATTCCATAATGCTTGTATGTGTGGTTGTATTGATTTTGCAAAATTGCCAATTTTCAAACACTCCAAGTTGAATCCAATACTTGTCCCACATAAGCATACTTCACATTTCAAGTAGTCATGATGCTAAAGATTTAGACAAAAAACTAAAAGAACAAAACCGAACTTCTATTGACATTTTGCAGCGAAAGGAGGAGGAGGAGGGAAGCAACTTTGTTATAAGAAAATAAATGTCAACATGGAGATTTGCAAAAACCATACACTTTTTTTGCTCTTTGTATTAATTTTTAAAATTAGCTCGATTCCTATACTACACACTCATTCATATTAAACCGCAATATGGCTGTCGAAAGCAGCAAGGAGACTTCTATCTAAAGATGCCATCATCATCATCATCAGTGTTGGCATACCACCCATACTCCCTATCTCTTCAAATCATTCGTGAATGCAACCACTTATTATCATTTGTTTGTACATGTCCTCCGGTGAAAGCCTTATTCAATTCTATTTCTGTTTCTATTCACATCCGTATCCTGTCGCATCATTGATAACTTTAAAATACACTGTGACAGCGCAACTAATTGTTGCGGTTACTCTAATAATAGTCGCTGACTGCTTTACTATGGCAATAATATTCTTGGAATTTGTTGCATCCTTATGTAAACAACAGCATGATAAATCTATTCAAGTATACCTTAAGACCCCTTGCATGCCTTTTCTTCCACATTTTAATTGCTTGCCAACTGCAACTATTTGTAGTGTTCGGCTACCAATTTGACGTATTTTTTTTGTTTTAAATCAACTTTTTTTTCATTAGGTTCAGTCTGTCAGTCGAATGACTGAACAAATGGCTAAGGGGATGAGTAGTAGTGGTGAGTACAAAGTGGTTGCTAGTGGCAAATTACAATTAACACTATAACTCCACTACCCGCATTTCAAAATCTATGGATAACTGCGGGGAATGTGTATATGTATGTGTGTATGGATATGTATCTTAGCAAAGAGACTAAAATTTATAAAAGACACCGGAAACAAGAAGACACATTGAAAATCATTTCGAACATTTAAAATGGCTTCGATTATTTGTTGTTATTCGTCAGTGATAGTGATGGTCTGTTTTGACAGAGCCAATCATTTTGTTAAAGTTAGTGCAGCGGTTTATTTTATTTTAGCATTTTAAATCGAATTGAATAAACATTTCATAGCATAAAATGTATATTAAATGAATGAATTAAGAGAATCAAGAGATTTTGTTTTCTTTCAGAAATTTTATAGGAATATTTACTACTGTGTGTTGACAGTAGTCATTTCAAATTGTCCACATTAGGAGATATAAATTGAAGAAAAATAATCCTGTATTCTTCCTTGAAATAAATAAAAGATGTGAACGTGCATTCATTATAGGAACTTACAGGCCTTTAGCCAGAATTACAAACTATTCCATTCTAAAAAGGTTCAACCTGGGCGATGTAAGCCCAATACAATCTTCCCTCATCAAAAGTCACCTTAACGATCAGGCTGTAAAAGTGCTCTAAGGGATACCGTTCTCCCTTTGCCAGCTCATCTGCGTCTCATCTGGCTTAGTTTGCAGTCAGTGAGTTCAAGGCAGTTAGTGATTGTATGCGTTGATATATATCGTATCTCGGACGCAATCTATTCCCGAATAACTCCATTACAAATCTGTGATAATCTGCACTCATAAGGCAGCCTATAGAAAGGCTTAATCCATCTATAAATAAAATCTCCGCCCATTCGTATCATCTTTCAAAATGTTTGCGAAGATAAATACGATTTTAAAAACCAAAGACGCAAACCCACATATTTAGCAGCGCCACTTTTTGTCTTCAACAGCACAAAATTTGCTATTAACAGCAGAGCACTATTAACTGTTTAACAGTGGAAATAAGTAGATTCGCCATCTCGTTTACAATTATTGCCGACTTTATCATAAAATTTAATTCTCATTGTGATCATTATTATTTGTGAATAATTTTCTCAAATACCAAAATTATTCCAGCTATCCCACAACAACGGTTCGAAAGAGAATCCTCTGGACTATCATTTGCATATATCTCGGTAAGGTGTACCTTTTTCCATATGTTCCATATTATATTAAGAGACCTTGAAACCTAGTGTATATCCTAAAATTAGCTCCTAAACAAGTGGGCTTGTACAGACGGATACTCTTAAACAGCTAACCGTGCTCAGTCAAAGACCGATTTTGTTCTTTTAAGAGAAAATTTTGCTCTGTTAATCCCAAATGTTGCAGAGCTAAAATTTATGGAATTTTATTGAATTTATCTTCACACACATTCTGTAAAGATTGCACGACCGTTAAGTAAACTATTTACGAATAATTGATTTTCTTAAAACCATGATTTTATAGCTTTTCCCCGTTTCCGTAGGATAATTCTATGAGTGGAGGCATCCAAAAATAATCCACGAGCTGCCACCGCGATTTATTGTCTATTGTCTGTTTGAGTATTTTGTTGGAATTTTGATTCGAACTAACAAATTAATTATCATTTCATCAAGTTTCTGTTATCTCGACGCAGCTGTTGTTTGGTAAACTCCAATCTTTTTTGCATATTCCGTTTACGAAGAAGAAAAACTATTTTCGAGAACTCTACCCATAAGTACAGATCCTCCGATGGTGTTTAAAAATTTCTTTTATTTTGAGGTTGTCAAAGGGTCATAAACAATGTTGTGAAATGTTTTCAGTTTTTCATTTAGAATTTATGTCAATGACCAAGTCATGTCATTTCTTTTTTTGATTTTCTATAATCCTTTAAAAACTTCTTTCCATTTGAATATGCCAATTGAAGTGTCAAATTGTCTATAATTTTCTATTGTTGCAGGACAAAAAGTTGAGAGAGAGTATACGGTAATATTGTATCCTGTTTGCAATTTTTGTTGTCATCCTAGTCGAAGTTATTTTACAGACAAATACAATTTTCTACTTCAATTTTTTCTCTTTGTTTTTCTACTTCAATTTTATTAAGAGTTTGCAAACTTTTATTATTTTCTTTCTTGTTTTAGTTTTTGTTTTAACATTTTAAAATCATATCCATCCTGTAATTTATTTATAAACTCTATTTGGCACTTAAAACATTACAAAGTTTTTAGTTTATTTTTGAAATTTTTGTTGTTGTTGTCTTTTTGTTGTTTTTTTTATTTTTGCATAAAATAAAATTAAATCGCACTATGATTACTTTATTCAAATTTTGTTCATTTAGAAACTGACTTTTTTGTTTGTTTTTGAGCATTTATTGTATTTTTTTTGCATTTATTTTCGTATATTTCCCTCCATAATATATTCTAATGTTGTACTCTGTGTATACTTTTATTAACTAAAATTAAACAGTATAACTAAAATATGTTGCCACTGCCTGCTATGCATAACGAAGATTTTCCATTAAATTTTTTTGCTTCATTTTATTCCTTATTGTTTCTACAGGTCAGAAAAAATCGGAGTATATTATCTTGTAGTCGCCGTAGTCTAGTAGTTGTTGACTTATTAGACGTGAGGCCAGGTCGGACATCTCCAACAAAACAAAATATGACTGCAGTATAAATGCTTTAGGAAACTGGGTGGAAATCCTGACCAAAGTGTTGTTATAACCAATTGTGTATGTATGTATGTGGTATCTTCCACAAACATCTTGGGTTTTTGAGCTTACAAAAGCTGAGTAATAACAAAAAGTGTTCAATCGTATCGAAAAGTCGCCGCAGTCTAGAAGGCAGCGTGTTGGCTTATTAGACGATAGCCTGTGGTTCAATTCTAGGCTTAATAAGAAAAAAATATTTCGTTCGGCTACATCCCCTCAATAGTTTTCTGGCAAAAACACTGAGAGTAAAATAAAAGTTGCCATGAAAAGTTTCTCAAAACATCTGTCGTTTGGAGGTCCCGCCATTCATGTGTAAAATTACACATACAACATGAGATGTGTGAGTAGTATGGTCGTAATCCTGACTAAGGGTATGTATGATCAATCAGAAGAAGAAAAACAGGGTCATCGTATCGATTATTCTTCACCATATGCTATGCATTCATCATTATCTACCACCGCATATACGGTTCAGGTGTATGTGCACCTATTAATTATACTCAAGTCTTTAATAAATAAGCTATCCTCTTATCTGGCTTATTTTTGCAGTTCTTCATACTGCGTCGTATTCCACATACTCGTTCCTATGGTTACAATCCAGTTTTTGTTGCCTGGATTTCAATGCAACACTATGTTTATTATTCGCTTCCTTATACTGAATACTAGTTCCATATAATGCGTACCATGCTCTATGCAGCAAGTTTGTGCTTTCCTATATTCCAGGAAAACTTCGATTTTGTATTGTGACACGTTCTACCCTAAATATTCCACGAGGTTCATGGCCTATTGATACATATGTGATGACTGATTCTGAAACAAGGCTGGCTCCTCTATTTGTAACAAATAATATTTTTGCGCTACCTTGTAGTTTATTTCGTTGAGTTCTACTCTTTCCAATTTTTTTTTCTCAAATTTTCTGTTCCTATTTTCCATTGTTTAGCTCATCATGTCCCACATACCATTTAAAGTAAAGATAACGAACACTCTGGTCACAGTTCTTAGTTCACATTGTTGAGAACTGAATGTGTAGGATTAAACCATTGTAGTTTTTTTTTACGTTTTATTTACAAAAAATGTTAACGAGGATAAAGGTTACAAATACCCTCAAGTCATCTGCATAGAAAATGAGGAAAAAAAAAATTGGGTGGAAACAGTCAACAGAATAAGCTACACAAGATGTGGCAGTCACAACAGACATAATGCGGTTATTTTTGTAAAAAAAATCATACTTTTTTTTCATTATCCAAAGGCTTTAGAAAAAAACTTGAAATTTGATGATTAGAATTTATTTTTCTGAAGTTCTTTTGACACTTAATTGCGCAATGGAAATTGCAAGTAATTTTGTAAAATTTTTTTCTTTTTGCCTTTACAATTGGCATGATTTTTACACTCTACACTCTAGCCTCATATATTTTAGAAGAATTTTCTGTCAAAACCTGATAGAACAACAAACAACTTATATGGTTGTAGAAGATAACCCCTTGCTATATCACTTCAAACGTTTTAGTAAATACAACGATTTCTTATAATCTGTTTGTACATGTCCTCCGGTAAAGGCCTTGTGCAATTCTATTTCTATTTCTGTACACATCCGTATCCTGTCCAATCACTAATAAATTTAAAGTACACTGACAACGCAACTAATTGTTGTGGCTACAGTAATAATAGGGGCTGATTGCTGTAGTATGTATGATAGCAATAGTTTGAGCAGCATATTGAATCTATTCGCTCGCTCTTAGAAATTTTTGTTGCAGTATGTAAGTAGCCCTCATTGGAAATTCCTTTATTTCATATTTGCTTCTGTGAAATGCTTTAGCAGTCATCGAAAACGGAACAAGTATTATTAAGATATTCTCTTTATAGTGTTTTTGTAACTTTGTAGAGAACAATTATGATCTTAGGTATCAATAACCTTTCGGAACAGTTCTATAGTTTCCTAGATTTCAAACTAATTGTCCTTATATTGAAATTCTAATTTGATTGTGAAAGTAATATTTAATCGAACGAATTTTAAATGGAGGCAGTTTCTGTATTTTTTTATCGGGTTCATTGACCATATATAATGTTTATCGCTTTTATTTTTTTTATGAGTAACTCAGCACTATTATTATAAACGTTACTCAATGATTTGTAATATTTTTAAGACGGTGTGCACGCCTATTAATATGCTCAAGTCAGCCTTTGTTCAGTCTTAAAATAGATAAGCTTTCCTCTTATCTGGTTTATCTTTGCAGTCCTTCATGCTGCGTCAGCATTCCACAATACTCGATGCAATGGTTCCATCTAATTTTGTTGCCTGGATTTCAATGCAAGAATATTATGCACGATTATGACTTGCATCAACCAAAAAAAAAATGCAATTTATCGACCAAAAGATGCACGTACGTCATCGTCCAAATAATGCAAGTCATCGAAACAAAAAATGAAAGCCATCCACAAAATACCAAGTCATCGATAAAAAGACTGAAACGAGAAAATTTTACCCGATTTATATAGAAAACTTTGTATCCCATTTGAAGAACACAAATACTTTTGGAATTCTTGATACCTTGACTACAAAACTCACTAGGTACATTTGCCCCACAAGTCCAATTTTTATTTGACTAAGCAGAGTACAGAGTTATACAGAGTACTTTTTTGCTCCTGTGAAGAAAACAATTATATCCATCGCCTAAATCTGCGGTCCCAAGTAACCGCAGGGAAACCTGTTCGATACCATGCATATATAGTGGGCAAATCAAAATCTTCCACCATATCGATAAATCCAAATATTGTTAAAACAAATAGGACAAAAAGACAAAAAAAGTCTAAGTTTTTTAATTTTCAAACCAATTTGGGAATTACCAGAGTACCTGTTCTACTCAGCAACGTGTAGGATATAATTCTTAAGAAATGGAATAGAGATTCTATTCTGTGTTATCGGATATTTCTTTCATGACCATTTTTTTATCTTCTAACAATGTTCTGTTAGAATTCACACAAATTTTGTATCCTGCTGTATGATTTTCAATCTTTAACTTCGAATCCTATCTACTGTTCTACTGATGTCAGCAACATTTGCCAGCAAATTTCTTCAATCACAGACCAAGTCTTTTGAAGATTAGGGGATTATGTTTAATTTATAGATCAAGCCTGACCCACAAACGTCTTAAGCAGATAAAGAAATTCTTGATTTTCAGGGCACGAGAATCTAATGGATTGCAGTTGCAATTGCTTAAACCAGGATTATTATTCAATTGTCTTAATTTGATTTTATTTCATCTGACCACTTTCCTATTTCATTATTAAGAATGTTGTGTTCAGGAGTGTTATGAAGCTCCTACTCCTACCTGCTTCTTATTTCTTTACAGCCATGTCTTTGCCTACAAGATTTTTTGTAGATGCTATGATGAGAACAAATTATTAAAACACATACGTGGGAAGTCTGTGGCATTTAAGAGGTACTAGGCGCTGAGTTACAGACCCGTTCAGCATACAGAGGTTTGTCAGGGCAATCGGGTAGGAGGAGACATTATAGGGAAACTTTATGGATTGGCTTCAGAATGTTAGTACCTCTTTGGTATACAAGAATTCTACATTGTCTAGAAACAAAGTCCTCTGTAAAAAGGCATTAAGGATCATGAACTGCAGAGAGTTCGAAGGCGGTAATAGGGTATTCGACTCTACTATAGTTATTCGTTAGAGTTCCTTGCATAGCCCTCGTATTTCTAATTTTTTGGTCAGTTGGCCAGAAAAAATTCACCCTTTAATCAAACTACTCCTATGTTTTGTGATTGCTTGTAAGTGTACCACAAAATCCATAGCCATTTTATTTTTCTAACATACCTCGTATGTTGTGGAATTTTTGAATAGTTCATTGCATTATTCGCTTTTACTGTCAATCTTGATATAATATCGTATTATTTTAAACAAAATATTTATATGTTTTGCCTATTTATAAATCATTTAAGTAAACTGTCATGTCTTACGCTTTATTTACATACGTTTCGCTTAAAAATTAATATTTTAATCACATCCCATAAGCAAAGTCAATTCAAATTCTAAAATATTTCATTAGTGGTTGAGAACTTAAAACTCTTACTTCTTCTTGCAAATCTCCATCTATTGTTGTATGTCATAATGGTTAAAATTATTTAAAAAGATATTCCACAGGAATAATAAAAATAATATTCGCACTTCTTATTTTCCTTGGTTTTTATTTATTTTTTTTTGTTTTTTTAGTTTGACGTCTGTCGCCAGTAACAAACGTTGCGTTTCTTGCATTGCTATAAGAAAAAAAAAATACGAGAAAGAAACCAAGCAGAAAGAGAAAGACATTCATAACTAACTGACTGACTGACAATTGTCATGTAGAATTTTAAAAGAAATATTTATGCAGCACAACCTGTTGTGACAGTTTTGCATTAACAATCAACGACTAGGAAGGCACATTTGCAATGTATAAGCATTTAGGGTACGCCTTGAACTATGAGATTTACGATTTTAATATGACAAAAGGATGTGAAATAATGTGTGTGAAGACACACTATTAAAGCCACGCTTTTAACAGCATCACTTTTTGCCTTTAACAGGGCAAAATTTTGCTATTAACAGTGCACTGTTAACTGTTTAACAGTGGTAATAAGTATATAAGTCTTTCACTTTGCAATTATTGCAAACTCTAGACACGGTTCGAAAGAGGACCCCCTGGTCTGTATGGCATACTATTTCGTATATGTTCCAAAATCGCTACTGATCATACCATATCACTTGCTATGTGAGTATATTCCTGATTAAATTAAGAGGCATTGAAACCTTCTTTTGAATATGGCATAGTACTCATAGACCTAGTATACATGTATTCTAAAATTAGCTTCTATACAAGTGGACTTGTTCAGATGGATAATGTTAAACAGTTAACAGTGCTCAGTTAAGGGCAAATTTTGTTCTGTTAAGAAAATAGTTTGTTATGTCAACACTAAATGTGGCGCTGCTAAAAATTATGGTTTGTGTCTTGGATTTTCAAATTCGAATTTATCTTCACACACTGTAGAAGATTTTTTTGCGAAATAAGTGCGGAAAAATTTTTTAAATTTTATTAATTTACTTTCCTCCATTAATATTTCATACAGTGTTGATTATTGCAACTCTTCATTCAGGATGACAACCTAGCTTGTCAGAACATCCACATTGTCTGTGTTGATTTTGTACATGAATGACGGGACGGGCAATTTTTATTTACTCTCACCATTTTTTGCAAGCAGTCTGCTGAGAGGAGGAAAGTTGTCGAAAAAATTTTTGTTTTACATTTCGTTTGGTTGGAGGTGTCTGACCTATGGTTTAAACCGAACTCTCACGTCTAATAACCCTACCCACTTCTTACTAGATTACGGCGACTGCAAGGTATTACATTTTAGAGTCATCTACCACCTTTCATTTTTTATCCAGCACGGTTTTTCGAACTCTGATTGCTTATTTGCACTTGGTATCATTGTTGATGGCATTTACTGCAGGACCAAACCCCATATGAAAGATACTTTCGAATAAATTTTCGAATATTTTGATCGACACTGAGCTAAGGACACCAGTGCAGTGCATCCTATAATTATCTCTTTATTTACCAACAGCGTTACTGAAACGACTGAAACTGAAACAATTTTAATTGATGATAAAAATGAAACTCAGAAAAAAAAATTCAAATGCAATTACATGACGATTGTTCATCCTGATTGTAATTAATTTCCTTTTTCAGTCTGCCTCTCAATACTAATAATGCATTTATTATGCGTTGCCAAATAGATACATTTAACCATTATCTCAATGACATGAAATGTCAAAAATGTCATTATAATTTCTCTCGTTTTATTTTGTTTTTTTTATGCCAAAATTTTTTCAATAAAATACATGCTCATTGCAATGCCACACACAACCAACCGCCAGAGCAATGAAATCAATTTCATTTTATTTAATTTTATTTGATTGTATTGTATTATATTCGGTAGTTTACATTAAAACTCCATTAACGTATTTAATATTTAAATTCATGCTGTCTTTTACGCCCCCCTCTTTCCCCTGTAATAATCATACCGCTTAACATATAAACTGATCTCATTGCCTGCTGTCCGCCCAACGCATAGTCTGTGGCAAAAAAGGAAAAACAAAATACGTAAAAATGAAAGAGAAACGAATAGGAAATTCGAATAACAATTGTGTTGTTAGCGGTGGTGGTGGTGGTAGTGGTGTTGTGTTAACATCCTTTCGATGTCTGTAAATATTATTCACTTCCGTCTCTTTAAAGGATATTTTATTTTTGGAGGATAAAGTAAAAGAACGAAAAC
>QOCX01000122.1:279166-297485 GCA_005959815.1 Sarcophaga bullata
ACTTTATCTAATCTAACTTGTTGAGAAAAAAAACCAAAATGAGTTTTAAAAAAGGAAACCGAAAACAAAATTCAAACAAGATCTTTTCATTTCTTCCCAATGATGGTGTATTTTGCTTTTAGATTGTATAATAATAGCATGAGTTTCATTGAAATCATAAATCAAATTTTTAAATGAGGAAATATTAAAAATATTTTAAACGCTTCATATTGATTTATTGATTGAAATTAAATATTTGATTGAAATTCTAGTAAAATTTTTGATTAAATTGCCCTACAAATGGTATTTTTCTAAAGAATTTCGTTAAAAACCTGCCAACCCTTGAATAATTAATTCGACTTTTTTTTACCATAACAATGAAAATGGAATTAATATTCCAACAAATGTTTGTTTAATAACATCCTTAGAGACCAAAAGCAAACATTTCTCACCTTTTAAGAACAAAAAAAGAAAAAAATAATCACATGAAAATGAACTTAAAGAATATTAGATTTGCCTTCCCAGAGTTTTCTTGATTACTACATAAATGGCAACGTAACGTAAACGTAAAAAGTGAATTTCTTTTTACAACATTTTTTAGGTCAAACATGTGAATTTCATTTTTCTTTCCACATTAAAAAAGAAGGTGTATTGAGGAGTCAAGACGATAAGGCCCATGTTGTAATATTTGTTAATCATTTTTAGGGGTTGGTTTACGTTTTTCATGTTTCATGATCGTGTTTTATTTTGAAATATTTTCATAAGCAGGTAGTTTTAACTGGCTTATGTTGTGTTTCTGTCCGTCGACTAGTGTATTTGAAACAACAAAAATAAGTATGTACTACAGGTAGATAAAACTGATAAAACACATAATTAAAGTAAACATAATAAAAGAAGGGAACAAAATGTTTAAAAGTAAATGGAACAATAGAAAGAGAGAATAAACAGGACTTAATAGCAGAATGAGAAATACCATAAATAAGCAAGTGTTTTTCTTTCTTTCTGTTTTTTTCTTGTATTCTAATTTAACACTAGAGCTACCATTTGAATAAATATTTATTTTATCTATGATGGTATGTGTACTTTTAAATGTTGTGTGTGTGTGCATGTTTTTACCCAAACAAATATTTCCTGCATTAGATATTAACCATGATACATATTCATAATAGTGTTGTAGATAGTGGAGAAGGCATAAACTAACAAATTCCAAATGCTCTCATTTCATGCGTTAGTTTGGTGAGATTAATTGATGCATAAGTCCTTCATAACTAAGTTGGAATGTTAATCATTGGGGAATGATAAACAGACAAGTATATGTGTTTTTATACTGCACTTGACTGGCTTTAATTTTACCAACTTAATGGACGTAAGGTCACGGTTCGAACACCAAGTCAACCATCTCGATCAAAACGAATTATGAAAAAATATTTCTTCGGTGTCTTCCTCACAACAGATTTCTGGCAAAAACTCTGAGAGTAAAACAAAATTGTCAAGAAAAAGGGTCTGAAAAATCTGTCGTTCGGAATCGATTTTACACTGTAGGTTGCCCGTCTCTCATGTGTAAAATTAACACACATAACATAAGTGATGTGGGGGCCTAGGTTGTAATCTTGACGGAAGGATTGTAATAATCAATTATATAGGTATGTATGTATGTTACTTTAGCTTTATGAATTGAAGATTCCATATTTGACGATCAGCTTAATCTTGTAGGTAATGTCATGGCTTTTAGACTGGCCGTGGTTCAATACCCAACTCAGTTATCTCGAACAAATCGAAATGGAAAAAAATACGACTTTCGATTACTTTTCCATCAGTATATGTTATAATAGTTTGTTATGAAAAGTTTTAAAAATCTGTCTTTCGAAGTTGACGTTAAAGTGTAGATCCCACTACTCATGGATAAAGTTAACATACACACAACAGATTGTGTGTCCTGACTAAAGGATTGTAGTAACCATACCTTGGAACTTATGTCTACTCATTTACTGCCATGAAAGCAAGAGTAACTTGAAATCCAATATATTCACTGGCTAATGGGTCTAATCATCTAATTTAGTTGAACTTATGTGTCTTTAAATCTCTACTTTGTCTTGCTTGTATTTCATTGTTCGCTAATTTGATAGATTCGAAACAAACAGACATTCTTTGCCTAATAACTTTGGGTGGATGTATTTGTACATCCATATTTATTTAATGAATGGAAGTTTTTGTTATTGATTGAATTATTTTTGTCTGTTTAAGATACTTTTATTTTTAATTTAAGTTCTAAACTATTGACAAGATTTTAAATATTTATCTACTTGTTTGTGTACTTTTCTGTTTGTCTATTCGTTTACTGTTTTATTAACATTTGCTAATTAAGAATACAAAAATAATTAGACTCTAGTTCTTTATAGGTAGTGGAAGTACAATACAGTACTTTGTAAGTGTAGTTTTTTAACATTTTGGACTTTCTATGACATGCTCAATCTATTCATAAATTCTATATTGATTGTAGAGCTATTGCTCGCTAAAATTGCCTCAATTCTTATTACTTGACTTACTTAATTTGTCATTATAACCTTTCAATCAGGATTACAACCTAGTTTGCTCACTTCACTTACATTGTGTGTGTTATTTTTATACATGAGTGGCGGGACCATACAGTTTAAAGCAACACCAAAACGATAGATTTTTTCTCTCAGAGTTTTTGTCAGAATCTGCTGAGAGGAAGTCGCCTAAAAATACTCTTTTTGTATTTCGTTTTGATGTCTTAACTGGGGTTTGAAACCCTCGCTTTACGCCTAATAATCCAACACACTACCTACTAAACTAGGGCGCTTTTAAAGTTCATATTCTTCAGTTATAGAACAGAAAAGTCTGTTATTATGAGGTTATACCGCTTTGAATTGATGGTAACACTTCTGAAATGCTCTCAGGCTCTTCAAATTTTGCGCGATTTGTTTAGGTCGGTATATTATGGCAACTAATAATCACTACATAATGCATGAAAACATGGCAATTTGTATTGCCACTTTAGAAATAAGTTTTAATATATTTTTACGCGTTCCTTGGTTGTAAATGATCCTTTGACTCAATAAACGACATTTTTGACGATTTGAAACACTTAATTGATAACTTTATACAAATTTTTTAATGTGGGAGGTTATGGAAGCTTTGCAAAAAGGTCCTATGGGGGACTTTTGTTAGGTTCCCGGTCTAAAAAAATAATGCTGTTGTTATGTGCAAATTAGAGTATCATTAAAAATGCATGTAAGATTCTATTTCATAAAAAAATATGCTGTAATATAGTTTTGAAAGCATAATATGCTTACATATGCTTTTAAAAATAAAACATTGAGAAACATTTTCTACGTACGCTTAAAGAATTTTTAAAGAATTGTTAAGAAATTGCTTGTTCTCAATGACCAATTACAAGTTCTGTACGCTTAAAAAGGGTTAAAATTGCGCGATAATTTGTTAAAATTAAAACAGAAATACCAGCTTATTAGGAGACCCATTCCAGTCGAGTAAAAACATAAATTTTGTTAAAAATAGCTCAACATGAATCGAATCAATGGCATTAAAACTAACTAACCGCCAACCAATCGTTGTAGTGACAAGGCAAAAAAAAATGGAGGGAAAAGCCTTTACAAAAAAGGCAAACGTAACCGGATTTTTCATATGGACTTTATAACCAACTACAATAAATAAATATGACAACAATAACAACACGAACAAAAAGAACGAGTATATACGAGATTATAGTAGAAAATGCAATCATAGAACAGCTGCAACGTTTTCAACTGCTCTGATCATATAGAAACAGAAGAAGACAAACAAAAAAAAATAACGAAAATAAATGCGAAAATCTTTTGATGAAACTGCCGCATTTAAGGCAAGGCTGCTGTGCTGTGTGCGCTCTACCTAAAACGAGCTTTAGTAGGAGATTCTAGTTTGGAAAGAATATGTCTTTTAAATGGCTTGCAAAAGAAGAAGAAAATAAAAAGAAAAAGTATTCTAAGCATCTGTAACATTGGCAGTTGCAACTTTACTTACAACAAGTTTTAGCCATTTATTTATATTGGCTCGTTCGAAACTCTTTAAAGAAAAGGAAACAAAAACAAAAAAAAATCAAAAAAAAATGCCAACAATAAACCACAGCCTCAGCTTCAGCCACAACTCTCTCATATGATGAGAGTGTGAGTTGTAGAGTTTTGTGTTGTAAGAAATTTAACTTTTTTTTGTTCTTTTCCTTACCAATTGTGGCATGCAAGTTCTTCTATGTTGCCAAGTTTTGCGCTTTTTCTACATTTTTGTTCCCCACCCCTTCGAAATGGATAATATTCCACATAGGCAAGTTTAAGTTTAAAGTTAAAGTTAACTACTGCAGCATAGCTCAACAGTTCCGCAACACAGCGTAGCAGTGGCATTAAGAAAACAGGAAAGCAGAAGATGAAAACAGAAACACTTTAAATGCTTTCAACTTGAATAAAACCAAAAGTAAAATTGTTTTTTTTCTCTTTTAAACACATTGGTAAAAAGTCTAGGAAAGTTAAAAACAAACCAGTTGTGTATTGTTGCACACACAGTTAGGCAACAGCATATGAAAATCCTTTTTGACAAAAATACACTGAAAGAAAAAAAAAATGGATTTTATGAAGAATTGCTTAAGTACACTTATTGTATTATACTTTATGAACTGCACTCCTAATGTTTTGTAACAAAAAAATCAATTTTTTTTCATCCATTGAAGAGGTTCACTGAAAACAATCAGCCAAAAACAATGTTGAATCATTCAAGAATTTTTCACGTACTAACCTGTGTTTAGTTTTATGGTACTTAATAACTTTAAACTTAAAGTTGTAAGTGTTGGACCATAAATCGATTCACTCCCGGTTCAAGCTTCGAAGAAGGTTAGAAGATTTTCGTGATATTTTTTGAATTTATTCATTCAGCATGCTTCCTGAACTCTGCCCCTTAGAGAGTGTAACATTGGTAACAAACAATATCTATATCCTACCTTTTCTCAGATGATATATATTCTTTTAATGGTGGATCGAGCCATTTTGAGATTGAGACGAAAAGGTATATTAACAATGACACTCCCAAGTCCGGCCTATTGTCAATTTCCGAAAGGAGTCGTATGAATATTGTTGATTTTAAAACGCAAAAAACGCATGCTGTTATAACACACAAGTTCAGAAATAGTATGGTCATCTGCAGTTGTGAGTGGTATAAGTAGTAATGAATTAAACGCTCTTAATGTCCTGGCATGAAAATTCAGTGTGATATGCAGTGTCGTAAGAAGCATTCAAGTTGTCAGATTCTTAAGACGGTGTAAGAAATGTTTCGTTTCGTTGCTAGCAATGGAATGCAAGTCGGATCTATGGACCGAATATATGCGCCTTAAAGTCTATTTTGAAGTTTCTTGTCAGCGTACAGGAAGGACAAAGGTTGCTTATTAATGACGGTAGGGTAAACATCTTTATTGAATCATTAGAGCATCGTTACTACTATGGATTTTGCTCTACCTAGATAAAGAGATTTGTTTCGGAAATCGTGTACCCGTCTTTCTCTTAGGGTACATCCCATCGTTAAAGATAGTACATCACCATTTTACAGACAGAATTCGTTTTTTAGCCGGACTATCCGTATGTGGAACTCCCTACCTTCAGAGTTCTTTTCTGCCACTTATAATATAAAAGTATTCAAATATAATACAAAAAAAAACTCTTCTTACTCTGTCCGCCTTCCCATAATCTATTTTCCGAATTCTAACCTAATGCACTGCATGTTGTAGGAAGGTCAGATTGTGCTATTAGATCTTGTCATTTCACCTAATACATCTCCACATATATACTACATACATACATAATTGGCCATTACAACCCTTCAGTCAGGATTACGGCCTAGCTTCCACACACTTATGTTGTGGTGTGCTAATTTTATACATAAGTAGTGGGACCTACAGTTTAAAGTCGACTCCGAACGACAGATTTTTTTGAGAAACTTTTCATGGCATTTATTTACTCTCAGAGTTTTTGCCAGAAATCTGCTGAGAGGAAGTCGCCGAAGAAATATTTTTTTTTCATATTTCGTTGTTGATGTCTGACCAGGGATCTCCACATATACCATTTGTTTTATAGACAACAAAAAATGGCAAAAGTATTAACTTAGGATCTGCTACAGCGGATTAATTATCTGCTTTGCTACATACAATCAGTAGTAGGGAGTGTGTTGACTTATTAGACACTAGGCTACGGCTGAAATTCCAAGTCAGAGATCTTAAATAAAAAGAAATACGAAAATAATATTTCTTCGTTATAAATAAATAATAAATAAAATTGCCAATGAAAAGTTTCTCTAAAAATCTGTTGTTCGGAGTCGACTTTAAACTGTAGGTCCCGCTGCACGCTTATAAAATTAATACACAGAACACAAATGGTGTCAGAAGCTAGGTTGTAATCCATCCTAACTAAATGGTTATAATGACCAATAATGTATGAATGTTTTCTACACAAATTATTGAAATAAACTAAACCAAATGAAAATTAATAAAATTTTGACAGAAGTCAACTGAAAGATGTCTGATTGACAGGAGCGGTCTGTAGTAAAAAAAAATCACGGATTCACTGACCTACATTTGTATATTAAAAAATATTTAAAATTTATATATTTTTTTTAAATTAAAGTGTTTTTATATCGTTAATCTTAAATTCTAAATTAATTAAGAAAAATAAAAACCAGCATATCGTATAAATATTGGGTATGATTAATTGAATAAGAATGGCATTAAGAAAAGATTAAGAAAACTACTGTGTTGTTTAAAGTTATTAACAATCATTATTAAGTTCACCAAAACGTAATAATCATACAAAATATTTAATTAATACTTTTTCAAAAGTTGTATAATAAAAAAAAAACAAAATAAAATACAAAAAAATAAATGCCAATTTAATTTTCTTTTTTTTTGTCTTTTCAAAACTGGGTAAATAAGGCCATGCACCTCAAATTAAACCAAAAAAAAAAAAAATAAAGATCAGCAAGAAAAAAAACAATGTTTTTTTAACAACAAACAACAGACCATAAAAGAATCTACTCTTCATAAGAAATAAAAAATTTTTTTATGTTGAAAATCATGACGATTTATTTTATTTTCAAATATATTTGAGCATAAAAAGTAAAAAAAAAATTGTTAAAAATAAGATAAAAAATATATAAACGAAGGAGTATGCGAGTATGTAAGACACAATGTTAAAGAAACCTTAAGATATTTAAAAAAAAAAAATTAAATTAACCACCAACAAAGACCTCAAAACAACTGTGTCTACCAGCAGCATTGGCAACAGTAACACTAGCAGTACGCTTTATTTTTATTTTTTTTTGTTCAAAAGAATTGAAATTCTTAAAATTTAGAATCCGGTTTTGAAAACCGCAAAAATGAAAAATAAGTTTCTTTTATCACACAGCCAACCACTAAGTAAACCAAATAGCCAAGGGAGCGACGGAAGCATTGTTCATCTTCTTTAATATTTTATTTTAACGGAATATGTAGAATGGACCTTTAACAAAACATTGTTTTTTTGTTTTTTTTTTTGTTTTTTATAATAAGAATTCATGTTTCGATCATTTCTACTACTTTTAATCATTTTTGAGGTCACTAAAAAATTTATTTTTTTGTATCAGACTTTATAGGGTGCTCTTATGAAATTCCATGAATTTTATAGTATTTCGCCAGTTAATTCCAACAGTTAAGAGCAATAAAATAGCATTATTTAAACGCTATAAAGGAGTGTATACATATATGATAAGGCAGTACAGTGTATATACAGAACAATTGGGAGCAGAATTAAAAGAAAGAAGGGTTCTACTGGAACTAATTTTATTTTAAAATATGCGTGTGTAGTGCGAGTACTTTACTAACATTTACAAACGCCAATGTTAATAAATAGCTGCACGGTTATAACGCAAGCCGTCTAAACTATATGGTGGGCCATCTATTGGTTTAAATTTGAACCATCGGTTATTTTAAATCTGGCCATATTACGTTACTGAACGTAATGAATCGCTTTGTTTTCGCTTTGCTAGATGGGTCAATGAGAAACAAGCTGACGTTGATTTTACTAAAAAAAATCATCTTTTCAGATGAAGCTCATTTTCATCTTGGTGGGTAGGTTAGTTTATAAGCAAAATTGCCAAATTTTTTGCTCAGAAAACCCACACGTGGTATTACAGAAGCCAATGCATGCATTACGAGTAACTGTTTGATGCGGCTTGTGGAGCGGAGGCATCATTGGCCCATGAAAATGAGGACGGCGTAACCATTACGGTTAATGGAGACACCTATCGCACCATGATAGTCGATTTTTTGCACCCGCTCTTCCTGGTTTCAACAGGATGGTACAACATACCACACATCTCATGCCAAATCGAACAAACATTTGATGACAGTTCAATTAGCCAAAATGGTGATGTCAATTGGCCGCCAAGAAGCTGTGATTTGACACCGTTGAAGTATTTTATGTGGGGCGCCGTTAAAGAAAAGTGTTATGCCGACAATCCATAGACATCTGAGCAACCGATTCTTCATGTCAAATACGCCAACACGCTACGCTACCTACCAGACTTCGGCGACTTCTATCAATTGTTAAGTCGCTCACATAATTTTGGTATCTCCATCATTTTAGTGGCTTAGTGTCAACAGAGAGAAAAAAAAAAACAAAAAAGAGCAAAAAAAGCCAAAAAGAAAAATAAAGTATCTCCTAGGCAGTATTTTGGATTCTAGACCAAGTATCTGTATTTTTAAAAGCATCACGTATTAAGCCATAACTGTGTTTATTCTGCGATTCTGAGCATCAGGAGCAAATAGCGAAACATTCAGGTATTAGCTGCATTTGAGTACAGAAGTACAGAAAACCCAGACTTCGATTGAATTGATCAACTATTTGGCCATCCTTCCTGTAAGGGATAAAGAATATTTACCGAAATATCTCTACATGTGATAATGTTCTGCGAAATTTTTCTTTCACTTATTTGGTCCTGACTTTTTAGTAAGACTTGTTATATCTCCTTCAGTGGTCAAAAAGTATTCCCGCAAAACATATCGAGTTTCTGTGAATATACATTGCGAGTGTACTTCTATTTTCTACGATAATAATTCCAATAGTTTCCCTGGAAACCACAATATTATTTTGAAAATTGTCACCCAATATTTTCAAAGATTTTGTGGTCAGTAGATTCGTTTCAATTTTCCATTCAGATATTGAACTCGATATTTGAAATTCTGTTGTCATGTCAGTTTCAATGAACGTTCTAAACGGTTACATTTTTTCTAAACTTTAGTTTTGTTGTTGTTGTTGCTGCTTTTTTTAAGCGTATAAAAATGTTACCATTAACCGCAACATACAGCAACAACAACAACAATAATAATAATAAAGAATAAAAATATTTTTTATTTTTTTTTATTTCAAGCTGAATTTTTATGTGTGACTCAAAATGTTTTAACGTTTCGGACTTGATATTGTTGTTGTTGTTGTTGTTTCAAATGACTATTCAATGGCCTCCCTTTTCACTCTGCTCTTAAACCGTTCCAAGCTTTAAATTTTATTAAAAAAAATCGTGTTTAAAAACTCGTTTTCTATAGAATTTGTTGTGTTTTTCGGTCGACGTAAAACCGTTTGATTTTTTTTGTTTGTTTTGTTGTTTACGAGAGCTTAAGAGCCGTTTTTCGTTTTTGGCCAAAACACGACTTATTTTTGGGTGCGGAACAGCAGCAGTAATGCTGCTCTTTCTGTTTTAAAAATAAAAATAAAAATCACAGAAAATACTTGGAATTCTTTTAAGATTTAAAGAGCGCTTAAAAAGGATTTCGTTTATAAATGAATTTTAAGAGTAGCTGTGTTAATAATCCGCGCAAAATTCGAATTTTTTCATGAGAAGAATGTTTTTAGCTCACAACGGTTGAAGGAGATTGTAATTAAAGGAGCACGAAAAAAAAAAAACAAAATAAAATGAATTAAAGAAATAAAGAAGAGCAGAACATGTTTTAAGACTTTTTATTGACATCGCTTTTATTAGCAACAGAGTGTTATTAGCCACTATTTCTTCATAATATTCATGTACGAAATAGAATTATTTGCTCAATATTTTAAAATCAGTCTTCTAAAAGTGCCCTGCCAGCCAGACTGGTGCGTATTTGTACGTTTTTGAGTTGGATTATCACACGCCCACGTGGCTTTCGCTGAGCAAAGCTTTCTTATAGCCAACCATTCATGCACAATATTTTGAACACATTTTGTAATTTCTTTAAAGTCTTATCCACCTCGATCAACTTACGCTTACAAAAAATTATTTTGTGGACTACGTGCATTGTACACGGTACTGACTTCGTTTGGTGTAAACTTAGCAAACCACCGCACAGTGGTATAAATTCCGAGCAATATCTATTAAACCAAGCTTCGGCTTCGATAGTTTTTTCAGCTCAAAAACTATGCTTTATTAAGACATCAAATTATTTTTAATACATCGTCTTTAAACTAACAAAAGTTGGTCTACTCAAAATGCTCTATACCATCAATTAACAGCTCTAAGATTTGTACACGTTTGTGATCGCTGTAATCTAGTAGTAGTGTATTGTGTATTGAGACATTGGTTTAAATCTGAGCTCAGACATCTCGAACAAAAACAAAAATATGAAAAAAAAAATTTCTTCGGCAACATCCTCTTCTAGCAAAAACTCTCAGAGTAAATAAAATTGCCTTCAAAAGTTTAAAAAATTTATCGTTGTTGAGTTTATACTATAGGTCCCAGCACGCATGAATAAAATTAACGTACACAGCATAAGTGCTGTGAGAAACTAGTTGGTAATCCTCACTGAAGGACTGCAATGGCCAATTAAGTTAACTGAGCAGTTAGTGTTTTGGCTTACTAGACTAGAGCTTGTGGGTTCAAACCTCAGCACTGAAAATTTTATTTCGACTACCTCCTCTCAGCAGTATTCTGACAAAAGATCTGAGAGTAAAGCCATTTAAATCTGTCGTTTAAAATCGACATTAAACTGTAGTTGCCGTGATGTGAAAAGCTAGGATGTAATCCTAACTGAGAGTTCAATACTAGTAACGCCATCTTTACAACTACAACTTAATTTTCATTGCCATACGTTACAATCTGTAACAGTATCGAGTGCACATATACATTCAACATTCAGAATATGATCGAAATATCGACCACAAACACAAAACGACGAAGAATAGTGAAATCAATGATTGTAATTCCATTGTCAACAATTTAATTAAAAAAGTCAGAATTGATCATTTGTGTGAAGATAAATTCGAATTTTAAAATCCAAGACACGATTTTAGCAGCGCCACATTTGGCGTTAAGAGAGCAAATTGCCCTTAACAGAGCACTTTAAGCTATTTATCGGTATCCATCTGAACAAGCCCACTTGTTTAAGAGCTAATTTTAGGGTCTATGAGCACCATACCACATTCAAAGAAATGTTCCAAGTGCACATAAAATGATATGATATTGAGAAAATTTACTTTGAAAATATCAATTTTTTGCTGCAGTAAGTGCAAAGTAGAAGACTAATCTGCTTACTCTGTCTCAACTATTTAAATAGTTAACAATGCTTTGTTAACAGCAAATTTTGCCCTGTTAAGGGCTAAAAGCGACGCTGCTAGAAGTGCGGGTTTGCGTCTTTAGTTTTTAATAGAAAAGATGTTGTGGGACTCTCATAACAATACCAGACGACGCATGTCATTAATGTGGTCCAGCAGGAACAAAGATAGAGCTTGTCTATGCAGACATAGGTACTTTGTGATCGCTATTTCAATATTTTTCGATTTTAAAGCTTTTGTTACTTCCTGGTATACATCGCTCAAAAAGCATTAATTATTGTCAATTCAAACTAGACACCTTGCACATGGTGCAACAATATTTTAATTAATTTAACGAATTTCATGATTGAAACCAGTTTGTTTGATGTTTTTGTTTGTTTTTTATTACGTATAACAATCCATTGCTTGTAGGGGGCATTTTTTTTGTACCTTAATCCACTGAAATGCATGAAACCAGTAGCAAACCGGTAGATGCAAGTAAGCAGGTGCAGTTTCTATAATTTTGTTGCAGAAAAAAAGAAGAAGAAAAAGAAAAACGGTCATAAACCCTTTCGACCGTTTGTTTAGAAAAACTTTGAATTTTTTTTCTGTTGTAGTACAACAAACTAACAAAAAAAATTCATTGGCAACAACAGTCAACGCTAAAAACAAAACAAACAATTTTATAATGAAGTTGCAAAGCAAAATGAGGAGAATTTTTTGTAGTTTTTGTAAGTTTTTTTTTGTGTTTTTTTTTTTTTTGTCACATTTTGTTGAAGCAATTAAAACAGGTGATGCCAGCATAATTTTTATCATGACAACGAAGGGACAAGAAAAAAAAACTAAATTATACAAAGCTTTTCCAAATCACAGTCATAATGATGGTGATGCTGTTGATTTTGTAGATACTACAATACATAGATAAAATTAAAGTTTTTCAAATATTCCACCCAGACAATGTCAACAAAATTCAAGTAAATGTTTGCAATTGAACGTATAAGTGAGTTTAACTGAATGATGAGTAAGAGAGAGCGAGTGAGTGTGTGAGAGTGTGCGCTGATGAGCTTGATAATGATGATGCAGCAAAAATTATTTCTTTTTTTTTTTAATAGAATTTTCTATGGATTTGCTGCTGCTTGTTCTTGTTCATGGTTCATATTACTACTGCTACTGTACACTGACAAAAATTTACATGTCAACACAGCGTAACGATGACAATACACCACCATCAACTGCATCATTGGCATCATCAGCACCAGCACTATCAATATTGCACTTACATGGCAATGTAGTAGTTGCAAACAGAAATAAAGAAACACAAACTCGGTAACAACAATTACACCAAATTGCTGTCAATGTTTGCTGTTGCATGCAACCAGCTGCCTACCCTGCTTTCAGGCCACTGCGCTGGTAATGCCGATTATGATGATGATGCTGCTGTTGCTGTTGCTGCTGTTGCTGCTGCTGCTGCTCCTCCTGAAAATGTTTCTTGTACTTGTTGTTGTAATTACACATTTTTTTAGATTTCGTTTTTCGTTTAATGGAAGCATTTGTTTTTGTTTGTCTGTTTGAAGAACAAAAATACAGTGGCATGCAATGAAAGTGTGGCTGGGTATACTTTAGAGATGGATGGATGGATGGACGTATGAATAGATGTCTTATAATAAACAAAGAAAAAAAGTGAAGAGAGAAAATTTACGTCTATGTGTGCGCAATGCCTACATTTCTGGTTAGATAAGGTGTCTTTTGTAAGTCATGCCATGTGACACAGAAGAAAAAAGGAAAAAAAAATTATGTCATTAGAAATAATAGAAAAAAAAAGAAAACGACATGCAATTGAAATTAAAATATTTGTTTGCTCATTAGCGATGCAAGATTGTAAAAGAAAAAAATTAAAAAAAAGTTGAATTTTCAAAACGAAAAAAAGGGAAGGAGGAGAAAACGTCTCGCATAAAGTATTCTAATATTTTTATTATTTCTAATAATATCAAGGTGGCCCATTTAAAAGTTTAAATTTAAAAATACAATAAAACAAAAATGATATGATAGTTTGCCAAATATTTGTTTTGTTGTTGTTGTTAGAAATTAAATATTATTTCATTCAAATGATTACCGCTTCTGGCCTCACAGTACCTCATTTGAGCGGACCAATTTTCATGCACTTTTTCGAGTATTTGGAGTTGTATCTCGGCGATTGCATCACGAATGTTGGCCTTCAAATGTTCAATTGTCTCAGGTTTGTCGGCATAACACATAACATAACGACGCCTCACAGAAAATAGACCAACTGTGTCAAATCGCTGTTTCTCAGCGGCCAATTGACATCACCATTTCAGCTAATTAAATGGCCATCAAATAATAGTCCAATAATAATCGATTTTGGCATGAGATGTGTGCAAGTCGCACCATGCAGAGCGGTTACAAAAAAATTGGTTATCATGGAGCGATAGGTTGCGCCGTCCTCATTTTCAACTAAATATGGACCAATAATGCCTCCGCTACATTTGTAATTGTAAACATTGGCTTCTGTAAGACCACGTGTGGATTTCCTGAGCCCCAAATACAGCAATTTTTGCTCATTAAAGGACCCACCAACATCAAAGTTCATCCAAAACGAAGATTTTTTTTTTCCAAAGACGCCATTATTGTGCAGTTTCGCGTTGGCCCATCTAGCGAAGCGAAAACGAAGCAAATGGTCATGTGACTTCAACTCTTCAACCAATTGCACTTTATAAGGTATCATACTGAGATTCTTTTACAAAATTCGACGTAAACTAGGGCTTGAAATGTTCAGTTCATGAGAACGATGACGAGGATTTCAGCCTCACTCTTAGCCACAGCTTCAATATACTATACGAACACGCTCACGTCTTGGCGCATCAATAATGAAACCAGTTTCTCGAACTTTAGCAATAAATTTGCGTATACCGGGCTCTATAAGTCCTTCCTTTGCTATCAAATTTTGTACGACATTTTCGTGCAATTTCCGACCAATTGTCTTTGTTTTGGAAATAAATTTCCAATTAATCCCAACGTTACTCAATCATAAATCGATACATTGCGTTCAGTGCAGATAATCTGCTGAATTTTGTGACAAAATAGAATGACATAAGAATTGGCAGATTCGAATTAACCGATAGTTCATATTTAAACCATATTTAAATGGTGGGCCATTCACCATTTGCAGTTAAAACCTTTCGTTTGCCTGTCGTAGTTTGTCCAAAAATACCAAGTTTGTAAAGAGGGCAAAACTTATTTAATAAAAATTATTAACATGAACATTTAATTAAAAAATTTAGTATATTATGTTATCGTAATCTATTTAATCTGTTTATTACATAATATTCAGTATATTGATGTATATTTTTCTTGTTTTTATTTTCAGGATACAATAAAGGTAATAATTTACAATGTTTTTTATACATTTTAATAAACAACAATAGTCAACATTTTAATTTGTAAGTAATGATTGCATTTTAATTTTTATTATAAACACTGAACAAGATTTAAAAAATTTCCTTTCACTCTTTATTATGAATTTATTATTTTAAAGCTCTGTTAAAAACTTTGCTAATCTCCATACATAGCCATTTAAATGTTTGCTTACCTGTTGTGGTTATATGAGTACAAATAAAAAAATAAAATATAATTAAAGAGTGTTAATTGTACAAAATTTTCAACTGATGGATTTTCTTTTTCAACCAAAATATGAGGCCTACAAAATAAGACATTAAAAAGAAAATGATTAAGAGAGAGAGAGAGAGAGAAAGTGAGAGCATGTAATGGATGCCGAGTGTGTGAGAGAGTGAGAGAGTCGGCTTATACGAATGATGTGATTATTGGCTAAAGCGCGTTAAAGTGCTGTGTCTTGTGGCACATTAACATAATTTTTGTTTTTTTTTCTTCATGGTAATTCATATTTTTTTTTCATCGTTTCTTTACTGGTTTTCCATACAATTGTTTTTAAACTTTCATTGCACGCTTTTCGTTTTTTTTTTTTAAATTAAATTTCCGCTTTTCTTTATTTACAAGTGTGGTCTTAATCTGCAGAGAATTAACACAGTTTGGAAGACTGTTGTTTTACAAAAAAAGCAATTCGTTTTAAACTAATTAGAGACCTAAACTAACCCATGCATTTATTTAAATTTGCTTTAATCTGTTGGCAATTTCACTCCAAATATCTATTAGGACGTTATAGGCTACAGAAGGTAGCTTGATAAACTCAAACAAGAAAACCAATGAATCAATGCTAATAGATCATCCTATATATTTAAATCTGGGCGAAAAAATTACTCTAATTGGGTTAAAAATATTTTGACCAACCATAATAAGAGCTTAAAAGTTTTGGATCAGAAAAAAAAAACAGATGTTATGATAGGTTTGGTTGTACATTTCGTAATTTTCTTAAAGAAATATGTAATCTGGTGCAAGGAAAAAAGGAACAAATTTGGCAAAAAATGAGATTATGGCGGTCCACATATACTCCATATAGCCATGTCATCGTCCTGTTGGAATTGGAATGCAGTAGAATCGAAATGTGCCGAGTGCATACATAATTGGCCATTACAACCCTTTAGTCAGGATTACGGCCTAGCTTCTCACAACAATTATGTTGTGTGTGTTAATTTTATACATGAGTGGCGAGACCTACAGTTTAAAGTCGACTCCGAACAACCGATTTTTTAGAAACTTTTCATGGCAATTTTATTTACTCTCAGAGTTTTTGTCAGAAATCAAGCTGAGAGGAAGCCGACGAAGAAATATTTCTTTCATATTTTGTTTTTGACATCTGACCCTGGCCTTTTGTCTAATAAGCCAACACACTATCTACTAGGCTACGGCGACTGCAACAACATACTCTCTGCAGATTTCTGACAAAAACTCTGAGAGTAAATACAAATGTTTCTCAAAAACTTGTCGTTCGAAATCGACTTTAAACTGTAGATCCTGCCATTCGTGCTTAAAATTAACACACACAACATAAGTGGTGTGAGAAGCCAGGTCGTAATCCTGACCGAAGGGTTGTAATGATCAATTATGTATGTATTGTATAATTTAAAATTAACTCCTTAACAAGTGGGCTTGTTCAGATGGATACTGTTAAACAGCTAATAGTGCTCTGTTAAGGGCAAATTTTGTTCTGTTAAGACAACATGTTGCTCTGTTAAAGCCAAATATGAAGCTACTGAAATTTATGGATTACGTCTAGGATTTTCAAATTCGAATTTATCTTCACGCTAATCATTATAGTATGTCCTTCTCGTAATCAGTGCATTACTTTAATTATAAATTTTTATGAAATTTCATTCAATAAATAAAAAATACTCTGTAAGTGTGACCCTAATTTGAAACATTTAATGATTGTGTTTGATTGCTTACAAGGCACCCAGTAAGTGCGGAATTGAGTGACTGTGTGCCTCAAAATATGGTTTTTCTTGGTAATTTAAATAAATTGTTTTGTTTTTGTTATTATTTTGTTTTGTTTTTGTGAATAAATTGTGTTAAAATTTATGATTTAATTGGCCCGATTCCAAAATTTTATGCTGCTTGGGTTTATTTTCCAAGTTTGAAGGAAAATAACCCTGAGAAAATCAAAACGTTGTAAATCATAAAACAAATCATAAAAGAAATAAAAAAAAATAAAATGAGAAAAAAAAAGATTTTTTTCTACATTTTGCCAAGCCCTCAAGAAAAATTTGTTATAAATTGTGTAAAAATTAAATGACAATGACTCTATTATTTATTCATGACTTTTAAAATATTTTGTTTGTTTCATGTCGTTTTTATTTTCTTGGTTTCATTTCGCTCCTTTCAACTGCATACTCTTTGCAAGTCCCAGTGCGTGCTGTTCATTTGTGTTTCATTTCGCTCCTTTCAACTGCATACTCTTTGCAAGTCCCAGTGCGTGCTGTTCATTTGTCTGCTGTATTGTCTTTCTAAAAGTTGACCTTAATTATTTAAATATTTGAAGGGGAAACATAACACATAACAGTACAATTGTTTAATGAAAAATGATTTTAAAAATTAAAATCAAAGACTCATTCTGAACGTGTGAGTCAACATTGAAAATATTTTCTAAGGCACTCCCTCTTTATTTGAGAAGAAATCTGGTACTATGAGACAAATTAAAATGGTACTTCCACGTTTTAAGAATTAACGCAGTTCTAATGTGTTAGTGGCACAGCACACTTTAAAAGTGATTATTGGACAAAGAAACTTAAAAATTAAAATAATACTTGACAGCTTCAACAAGAATTTCATGCCCCTCAATGATATTTTAAATGTGATATGAGTTATGTAAGCCAATAAATACACTTTTAATCATTAAAGCAACTACTATTATTCATTTCGAAGTATACAGTGAGCGTCAAATGAAAGTAAACACCTTACATTATCCTAAAAATAATATTTTGTAATTCACTGTAAATAATTTGGTGTTGAATATAATGAAAATCGTGAAAATTCTGTTTACAATTCATATTTGCCGCGCGACAAAATTTCAAAAATTCAAATTTTAAGCTTCAGATTCTACTATAGTGACTAATACAACTACGTGATCTGCCGACACAAATTTCAATTGCTGTTTTTAACTTTTGACAGCTTGCAGCGCTACACGTGCAGCGAACATTCTGTTTCCCTCTTAAGGGCTAAAAATTCAAACAAGTTAAAGTAATATTTAGATTGGCGGTCATTTTCACAAATGAATATGAACGAAAAAAGCCCTTGAAAAGCTGGCAGTACACATAAATTAGTGG
>QOCX01000122.1:297496-341675 GCA_005959815.1 Sarcophaga bullata
AAATTGCAGTTAAAGAAACTTGCGTACTCGAATAATTTTATCTTTTTTTTTATTTTCTGATTCTCTAAGATGAATTGTCTAAAATTTTCAGCTTTAATTCACATATAAGTTAAGTAGAAACTGATTTTTTTTTTAATTATTCAAACATTTTGAAATGTTTTGCTATATTTTAGCACCATAAATGTACACGTAACTACTATACAACCATTAGTAGGGCAATGTAAGAAGAAAAAAAAAACATGGTCATGCTTCGCAATCTAATAATGTGTTGACTAACTGTCTTAACTGCTGCCTGTCATTTTGTTTATACTCGTATGTGCATAAATATTTATAATGGAAACATAATTAGAATAAAAAGCAAAAAAAAATGTCGGCTGAAAAACCCAATTTGAAACTCCATAGAATTAACGAAAACAAAAAAATCAACGACTAACTATTCTCATAATGGCCTCATAAATCACAAAATAAGTTTCCCAGGCAATAGCAAAACTACAAGCGAGCGCTTAAGCTAAATCTCCGATTGCTAGTTTTTGCTAAAAATCAACTATAAGGTGACCAGCTACTATTACTTTATGTGCTAAGACAAATTGTTTAAATCCCAGCTTAAAAAATTGCGAATTTTTTTTGAAAAAACAAGTGTTTTTTTTAACGTTTGCTTTACATTGTTGCTTAGCAACTCGTTGGTTGGCAACTTGTTGTATAAAATTCTTATTTCTTTGAATTTAAAAACGAAAGACAGACAAGACAGATAGACACACTTGTTCGCTTTGGTCAATACAACACGACATTCCTAAAATTGTTGTTGATTTTGTTGTTGGTAACTTTTTTTATATGCATTTTTGTATAAATTTTTTTCATTTTTTTTTTGTATTTTTCGACTCGTATCTCTCTGCATCTCTTTCTGTTGCCTTAGCAATAAAATCTTTGACAGCAAAAAAAAAAATAAATAAAATATTTATAAATGATTATAGAAGTGATTGGTGTTGAATAAAAATTATTGTTTTGTTTTATTTCTCCTAAGTAACCAAACGGCAGGGGAAAATGTTTTAAATTATTTGCCAATACACTCGAAGAAAAATAGTTTATCGATAAATCTTTTTCCTTTAAGGTTTTACAATATACAGTAATTTAAAAGTAACAACACTAACAGCATACGGCACTATGTGAGAAAAGTAAGCACTTATGCCTTGAGTATAATTTAAATTAGTATCTGCCATCATTGAAGTCGCCGTACCCCTCCGCTTATGCTATACATTCAGAAGCAAAAACGTCGTCTAGTACTGGGAATAGTTCTTTTCTGTTAAAGCTTCCTGTTGTTCGTTTTTTCCTGTGGAAAAATCTTCTAGAACAGCTGAAGCTGAATTGGGAATTCTTGGGCTAGTGGTAGTCGGGTCATTCCGGATCTTAGATCCACTTGCCGTAAGAACGACTGGGAATAGTGTTTGAACTGTCAGTGATGACCATTGTTGATTCTAACTTCTCTCTGTGGTCATGTAACAGGTTCTGAGTAGATTAGAACCACAAATCCGCATTTTAATTGGTGTTTATTCGCATGGCTGCTATAGTGTATATCGCACGATGCAAGCCTTTTGCATCTTTTCCTGTACGTCAGTGATATCATTCCTGCATTTCATGAGAGCATCCGCTAACTGAATAGAAGCGCCTGCCTTGTAAAGTGTAGGTAGGTACCTACCTACCAGTTAGATCGCAGTCCTTTAAATGTTTGCCGTAGTCCCCAATTCTTCGGGAGAAGAAGAGAGGCTTATGTTCTCATGTTCCAAGCGTAGGCACAAACTAAATTTAAAGTCCAGAGGATTGCAATGCGCTGCACGCGTTAGTGGAGGTCGACATGTTGACCACAGTCAGAAACTTTCATTGTTTGCATGCGTACCACCCCATCCAAGATTAAAGCCCTTTTTTTTAAATTCGAAAACATGTTTGAATCGCCCTTTTTATTCCCTACACCACCCCGCTTTTCAGTTGGATGTATGAGATTTTCTAAATAATATTACAGAAGCTTCAGTATCGATGTGTATGGTATGACATAGGTTCGAAATAATGATTCAGTCTGATAATTTTTTGTCAGTCTCACTCAGCATAACGTTTATAGCCTGTCTAGCCTGTTTTGGTCATCATGTAGAATTGCTGGAACACAATTCTTTAATTGACGACTTATGACGATTTCTATCTCCAAATGGTAAAGCAGGCTATATACTATATATACATATGTATGTCCGATTTAATAGTTTAGATATGGGAAGCTTTGTTATCGCCTACACAAGCTCTCAATAAAACTCTTCTAGCTAATATTTTGATTTGATCGGAATACACTTTTCACTTTACAGTGTGTCAAATTTATTTGTACGCCCAACACAGGGGATGGCTCCTACTCATGAAGTGTATTGTGTTTGAACTAGGTAAATACATATGTTATATGACAGGAAAGATCTCCTCTGGAAGGTTAATTTCTTTTGAAATTTAATTTCAAATTCAATTGAAATTAAATTCCAATTCCAAACAAGAATGCATTGTACAATTTTTCTGAGCGTATTTGTAATTCAATCCATATTTTTCTCTTACTAAAATGCAATTCATTTTACTGAAGCTTACTTTTGTCGTATACTTTTTGTTGTTGTTTTTTTTTTTTATAAAATATTTTTCTGAAACCGGATTGGATTTAAGCTCTCAAATATTTGCAATTTTACCTCGAATAGATTTTAAATCCAACAAAAATTTCAAATGCTTTTTTAAATGCAAAGATATGTTGTGGTGCAAAAACTTTATAAAAAATTTAAATTTTCTTTTAAAAATACCAACAAAATATAGTTTCTTTAAGACAAGGCACTTGTTTGTTTGGTTTCCAACAGCAACAACAGCAACTACATCAAAATCACTTTTAATTTGTGTTCATATTTGCGTAAACTTATGAAATTTTTAAAGTGTTTTCTTTGAATTTTTCTTTTTATTTATTTTCATAACACGTTTCCATACAGCACTTGAGGTCAGTTACGAAGTTACGTAGCTTTTAATATTTTCTTTATGGGAAAATTATTGCGAATAAATCTTTGTTGTTTATACGAAAAGCCAACAACAGCATTTCTCTTAAATAATTAATGTTTTTGGAAATAAATTTCAAGTGTCATAATAAAACTTTATGAAAAACCATTTGAATTTAAAATTTTGAGACGAACAAAGCTTTAAATTGATTTGATAATACGAAATTATAACTTCGTTTTGAGGGCTCTTAGGTTAGGATAAAGCATTTTTCGACTTTTACACTAATAACAGATTCAAATCTAATGTCCACAAAAAACACTCAGATGTTGCTCGAACAAAATTATGTTTGCCTGAAAAATCTAAGCTGTCTGATGACTCTTCTTTTAAAGCAATTCAATTCAATATTGTATGCAAGCTCTGTTCAAGTTTGTCCGGATAAAATACAAAATTCAACTATCTCTCTATCTCTCTCTAGCAAAAAGAAAGTTGTAAAATTTTTGCCAGAAATCTGGGGAGATGAAATCGCTGAAGAGTTTTTTTTTAATATTCCTAGTGTTTGAATCATGGTCTCACTTGAAATAATCCAACACACTACCTATCAGATTACGGCAACTTACATGAGTGAAATGTTGTTTTATCCAAAAGTTAATAAATTTGTAGGTTAATTATGGCGATGAACAATATTGTGATAATAATTTCGCGTCACAGCAGTTGATGGAATTAATCAACGAAATCTAATTAAACACCACGAGAAAATTGGCTATTGATACTTTAAGCAACTTTTTTTTTTAATTTCTTTTCTTTTCATTCCTTAAAAAAAGGACTATCCCCTACAGTCTACACTGTTCCCTTATTATTTCCTTTCTACTTTATTGTAGTTTTATTAAAACACTTTCTGAAATGATGAATATTCTGTTGTAGCAGATTCTAGAAAGATAAGTTCATTGGCTTGCGAGTAATGGCGAGGAACTATATCCATTCAGACCAGAGATCAGCATTGAATAACTTTTTCGCTACTCATAAGTACTCGTAAAATTTTGAGTACTCACTACAACGTTGATTTATAAGTACAAGTTGCAATGAGTATGAGTACAACGTTGACATCGAACTCATTACCATTCGAAATATGTTTGATTCATACGACTACTCATTCAGATTCATAAATTTAGAAAAATACTTTAAATACTCATTAATGATTCGAGTGATTCGAATCATTTATCAAAATTTACCGTCTTAGTTATTGTTGCATTTACAGCAAAAGCAAAAAGACACTCAAGAAAAAAACACAGAACACCAAAGAGATCAAATACACAACCTTCTAGTGAGTATTGTAGTGTTCTTACGCGATTCATACTTAGTTTGTGATTCTTATCTATGTAGAGTAATTGAGAGTAGAAATCAAAAACATTATGCGTACTGTTAAGTATGCGTATGATGAGTACTTCAAACTTTGAATATGAGTGGTATGGAGTGGTAGATATTAACAATAAGTATGGAATGCGTAGTAAGTATTAGAAAGTATGAGTATGATTCGAATCTACTCACATCTTTTTGAATACTCATTAATGATCTCTGATTCAGACCTATTCCTGATTGCTTAAACATCATATGCTATGCATATGTTAGAATTAGTTAGAATTCAAGGGACTTCCTAGATGGATTATATGAAGTGGAGACATTTTTTGTCTTTCCAGATTTGAATCTGGTCTGTTATCAAATGTTTTCTATTTTAATTATTATTTTAAATTTATTTTTTTACTTCATCATATAAGCCTTTAAACATCGTGTTTTAATTAAAAACACTGCAATCTATTTATTTTAAACATTGGCAAATACTTTCCCACTGGTCTCCTTTTATGAAACCAAAAACCAAGTTTCTAAAAACGGGTTTATACAATATTGTTAATTGAAAATAAGCAGTCTTTAAAAGTACGTCCTGTTCAGAAAGTTCCCACTGTATAACGTTTTATATCCCATAGCCAGCCGTTAATGCAAGAAAATAAGAAAAGAAAAACCAAAGAAACACCAAAAACAAATCGTTGCAAATACTCTTTTTTTGTATTTTTTAATGATGAAAATGTAACAAAAAAAATAAACGATTTTTTTAAACAATTTTAATTCACACCTTTTACGGAATTGAAAACAAAAAAATCAGCAAAAATAAAAAAATTGAAACTCACGAAAAAAAAACAAAAAAAAAAACCGTTTTTAAATACACAAAAACGAAGAGAAAAAAACAGAAATACTAAGTAGCGTAATTTAAAGGAAATCAACTTTGAAATCTAAAATTAACAGAGTCTTTAAGTCGGTCTGACTGTTTAACTTGCAGTCAGCTATTTAGACATTTTTAACTATCATACCAAGCCAAAAAAAAGCGATTAATTTGCATAATTTTACAGAGTTTTTACGTCATCATATATACATATACATACTATATGTATGTATTAACATGTCGACCACAAAAATCCAGTATGAAAATTATTTTAAAAAAAGTGTTAAAACCAAGATAAACATTTACACTCCACTGCTTGGAAATGATATTTCTGAGCTGGAAAAATTTAAATGACTGCGTGGGAATTATACAATTTGAACGAAATAGAATTTAAATTCTCATTTTCTGTTTTTTTAATCTTTTAAATAGTAACAGATGAGTAAGATAATTACAGTTGTTTAAAGCCATCAACATATACTTTATATTACATCTGCTAATAAACAGTGTTTCGTTGGCTGCTATAATAGCTGCTACATTCCAACAGAACCTTAAGAAACCATGCTGCAATATTGCTACTACCTACTATACCATGACGATTTCATTTTTATGCCTTTAATTCCCTTATTAAGAAGCGTAGGATCTTCATCTTTTTGTCGGTTATTCCATTTTTTCTTTTGTTGCCGTATTACAGTTTCATTGATCATTATATTAATACTGCAATAGGCTCTAGTTCGTTCGATCTGTTGTGCCCTAGAATCCGCGGGTTGTAACATAGGGTGCTTTCTATTAAAGTAAATACAAAGTATTTCCGCCATCTTTTTTGAGTTGTTTTTTTCTTTTTTTGGATTGTTGTATTAGCTGTAATGGTAAAAAACTTTCCCCGTTTCAGTCCACTCTTACTTGTAGAGTGTTCGTTGTTAATATTATTGCCTGTAAAGATTGATTGGCGATTGAAATCGCCGTAGTCTAGTAGGTAGGACTTATAAGACATGCGGCCACTGTTCATACCCCAGATCAGACATCTCGAACTAAAAGAAATATAAAAAATATTTATTTGGCGACTTCTTCTCAGCAGATTTCTGGCAAAAACTCTGAGAATAATAAAATTGCCATGAAAGGTTTCTAAAAAATCTGTTGTTTGGAGCCGGTACGTCCCGCCACTGACATATAAAATTAACACACACAATATAACTGATGTGAGAAGTTAGGGCGTAAACCTGGCTAAACATATTGTTGTTGCTCATTTTTGCAACGAAAAGTAAAGCGTTGAGGATGCATTATACCTGTAATAACCTTTAGCGGATGGTGAGTTTTCCACGATAAGCTTGAACTTTCGCTTACTTTATAAAATTCTTGTCGAACGAAAGTTGAATGCCAACAACCATTTGACAGGCCGTTTAAATCTTATCATGTTTTGTTACCATACGGTTTATAACACTTTCGATTCATGTTGCAACGTTCTTTAAAATTTTCTACGGTTTTAAATACACGTGACACTAAACTGTATTAATTTACGGAATTTGCGTAATACACTTACTCCACTGTCTGCCCTGCCATAGGGTACCTTATTTTATTTAAAACTTCCAGGAAAACCTTTAGAAATCTTTAACTATTTTTCATTTGTTGGCAGAAAAAGTTCATTGGAGATGGTGTTACGTGCTTTTTGCTGAAACAGGAGCTAAAACAGGAAGAAACCCAGTTTAGCTTCGAAAATGGAAAATGGATCTCTCTATTGTTTTAATTATAATTGTCTGATGCACTCATTCATTCATTCATTCATTGTTTTTAATTCTATGGCATCACATTGCATCATCATTTCCTACAGCTTTGGCATGTTATTGTAATAAAATATTCTAGCACTTTAAGTGAATTCAGTATACGAAAACACACATCTACCATGTGAATTATATTCTATTTTATACAACAAAAATTGAAAAAAAAAAAAAAGAAAAAGCATCAGCTTTTTTGGGGTTCACTTTCAAAGAATAATACGGGCATTGCTAGCCTTAGAGTGGCAATTGATGTAATGATCCACAGTTCTAGGGAAGAGGCGAAAGCAGCAAATGCAAATGAAAGCCCCGATCAATATTAAAAAGTGTGTAAGAGTGTGATGCGATATTATGTGTTTGTGTTCATAATACAAGATTGTAAATGTGCCTGAATGTGGGTAAAACTTTTTTTTTACAATTTTAAATCACAGCATGAACAAAAAAATTGAATTCTATTCCTCAAAACGAAAGGCAAAACAAAAGTTTTAAATTTCCAGAAATGAAATTCGATCTTAAAATATCATTGTTACAGCCAGCAGCCACCACAGCCTTAAATTAGTAGCAGCAGCCGTAAAATGTAAATTACAATGAACGCAGCGTTCTTTTCTATACGATGCAATGGAAAAGAAAACTAAATGGAAAATAAGAGAATTAATGTCTCTATGTGGTGGTACTTTTAAAATGTATTGGGTACATGCATTAATTTCCATCTTTTTTGGCTTGATGAGAAGTTAGTAAGCTAATGTTTCTTTCTAGTCTTTCTGGCCGTAAATCAATTTCGTCAAGAAATTATTTGTCATGTTTTGAGGAAAAATTTTTTAAAACCTTCTTTACCTTAAAGAAGATTCTAGAATACTGTGTTTCTGTATCAAATGTGGGTAGCTTCTGATCAGTGCCAAGTAGATTTTAATTTAACGTTTTGCAAGAGACCCTGCGTTCTTATTATGACAATTTCACATTATAATCGCTACTTCAAAACTCGTTTAATTCATACAGGTTAAGTTCCATTTGTTGAAAAATGTCCGCCATAATCCGCTACTAAAATGTGTGGTCAATGATTTACTTCCTCATTGTGGACTCTATTATAGAATTTGCTGAATTAGTACAGGAGTATGGGGAAATACGCATTTTTGGCCACAACCAAAAGAACGAGTAAATAGAAGCCATACAAATCCATGGGCACCAATTCGGAATGTCCATGGAGGTGGTCATTTGCATACCATAAAGCCAATTTTCTCAATACCCTATCAGTTTAGAAGTGATTCCATTGCCGATTATATTAAGAGGGCTTGGAACCTTCCTTTCAATACGGTATAGTATTCATAGACCTAGTGTATATCCTAAAATTAGCTCCTAAATAAGTGGACTTGTTGAGATGGATACTGTTAATCAGCTAACAGTGTTCAGTTAAAGATAAATTTTGTTCTGTTAAGAGAAAATTTTGCTCTGTTAACGCCAAATGTGGCACTGCTAAACTTTATGGATTGCGTCTTGGGTTTTCAAATTTGAATTTATCTTTACATATTAAGCCTACTCATTTCCGAATTTTTCCTGGTTCAAAGACTCATATCAGATTAACGAACAGTACGTTAATTAGTAATTCATTAAGTTTCATAAGTAGTAAAGACTTCTGGAATATCAATACACGATATAAGAATGAATCGTTGGATGCAATTGGAACCTATTTTAACTTTATTTTTTTTTATATCAATAAAGCTTGTATTATGCCAATACAGCGACTAAACTAGTTTAGTATTATTTCTTTTCATAGTTTATTTAACTTTTTCCAGTTTTACACATTGTGTCACCGTAGCAGGTTCTAGAATGACAGAGTTGTCAGCTTCGCTAGAAACTAGCCATCTAGAGAAATGTATTGGATTGTTGCATTGATTGTAGTGGCGTGGAACTTTCATTTCGTGGCTTTTATACTTTCTTGAGACGTTGTCTGAATGGAACCTATGATGTTCAAAGATCTGCAGAGAATTAGGTGTCGGGCGGTAAGTGTCTTCATATTTTAATGAAGGATTAAAATGTCTTGAAGTCGATGTACTCTAGTAAGTAGTATGTTGGGTTATTATACGTGAGGCCACGATTCAAACTCCAGTTCAGACATCTCCAACAAAACGAGATACGAAAAAAATATTTCTACGGTGACTTCCCCTTAGCAGATTTTTGGCAAAAACCCTGTGATTAAATAAAATTGCCATGAAAAGTTTCTGTTGTTCGGAATCGATTTTAAATTGTAGGTTCTGCTACATGCAAAACGCAAGTGGTGTGAGAAACTAGGTTGTAATATTGACCGAATGGTTGTAATAACCAACTATGTACGTATAGACGTAAGATGTTACGTTGTCGGAATTTCCTATGACGATCATTTTTAATGGACTTATCTGTAGAGGATAAGCGTAAGGCGGTAAATATGTTCATATTTCAGAGGAGTATTATAGGCTCTTAATTTTTTGTTTGTTTAATTCGCTGGCCATGTATTAATTTTCTGCAGGTTTCCAGGTTTCGAGCCTGGATACACCACTCTTTTGCATGATTGTATGTTCGTTCATGATGAGAATTTTTCTAATTGTCTTCATATGAGTTCTCACTAATGACAGAATTGCCAACTAATTTAATTTAAAGCACAGCCCCTAAGGTAAATTTCAACTGAGAGGTTATTTTAATTTCCTTTTTTTATCTTGCACTTGATTTTAATCGCACTTTAAAATTTAAAATTGCAAACATTTCGCTGCACATGAGTAATGTTGTGTAATTTTAACATTAGGAAGAGGCTTCATTTTTATTCTTATTCTTACCATACGCTGTATGCGTTTTGTAATGAAATTAGCTGAAAGAGGTACGTAGCATACATGGACATAAAACTACTGGCTGGTAATTCTCTTTTGCTTTTCTAACCCGTAAAATGTTCTCGAATGCATTTGATTTACTTGGATTTTTACTGGCATGCTGTTTTTTTTATTTCTTTGCTTACTGATTGCGTTTCTTATTCTACTGTGGTTTGCATTCTTCTTTTCTTTTTTTTCTTTTTTTCTTTCTTTCTTTTTTATTTTTAAGGTCTTTAGATTTCAATTTTACTTGTATTCTGTGGTGTTGATGAGTGGCATGGCATGATGGTTTTATTTGTTCTCCGTACATACGAGTTAAAGTAGAGCGTTAAAAATGCATTGCAGTTTAGTATGATAAGAAGAGTTGGTGGCTGGGTTTGGGTAAAGGAATGGAATGAAATGAAATGGGTGAGTACAGGCATATGCATAAATCTGTCATGCATGTCATATTTTTTTAAAAGCACCCACCAAAGCGGAAGTGTCAGGATGCCATTAAGAAAAACAACAACAACAACCAAGCAAAAGTAGAAAACTTAGAACAAAATTTACATGCACAACATAAAATACACACACACACACACACACACACACATTTTCCATATAGAAAAGAGAGAAAAAAAAACAATTATATTTGCACATTTCACTGCACTTGAGAGCTTTTCTGTATTTTTTTTTTGTTCTTTTTCTTCTTTCATTTTCATTTATTTCTGCATAAAAGCGCAGCTATAGAGGAAGAAGCAAAAAAGAAAAACTTATGAATGCCATATATTTTAGAAAATTTTTATTTAAAACAAATAAAAAACTAAAAACAAACAAAAGAAAAGAAAAGAAAAGAAAAGCAGCATGATTATTTATTTTCAACCAAGAGGATTGCATTTCATAAAATCATAGGAAACTACTTCTGTGATTACTTGCACCAACAACAGCAACAGCAACAACAACAATAATAACAGCCATAAATATTGTAAAGTTAAAGAAATATTGTACACCTGTCTGTCAGTATAATTGACAGTGTGACTTACTCTGATTTACAGGAGAAAAGATATTTTTAATGTAGTTTTCTAAAAAAAAAAGTGAATCCATCCCTCTAGCCTTTGGGGAAACGGCTTTTTTTCTGTTTCATCCATATTTGAATCTTTTTCAATGGATTTCTTAGAATTTCAGCATGTTCTATACTCCTTTTCTATCTCCACTATCTTACACTGGATAGGACAGATATCTTAGACGCTTTAATCTCCTCTATCGTAAGGATTGTACGCTATTGTACAATGGTTGGCCATACCATTTAGGGACAGAAGTGTGTCAGACCTCTTCTTGGTCATGCGTGACCAGCAGAGTCTGGTGATATTGCATGTATCTTCCTGCTGCCAACGAGATTGAGGATTAACGAGATTGGGCAATAACCAAATTAACCGAAGCAATGGGATTATTGGGCCAAGAATAAAGGGAAACATTTATGATTAGACGTCACCAAATGTAGAAACTACAAATCTGTTTACGACGTTACTGAGCGTTCTATTAAAGACAACAATTAGGCTGTATTTTCTCTCATTGGGAATCTGACTGATTGTATAACATAAGGCTCATTTGTATCATCTTTAGTTTATTACTGTCTCGTTAATAGAGTTATTTTAGATGAACAAGTGTTTGATCTACTGTATCAGGTTCTAGGGTGGTAGGATTACCATATGTTGTTGCCTAGAAACAAAATCTTCTGTTAGGACGTATTTTGTTATTGTATTGGTTGCAATAAAAATAAACTTTGATCATTGTAGACTGAATTTTCTCAATACCTGGCTATTCGAGACCTGGCTATGACTTATTGTTGTTACCCATCAGGGGAACTGCAGTCTCTCAATTCTTTGAAATTAAAATTCGAATTCTAATGTTATCGTTGAAAAAAATATGCTACTCAGTTTGGCTACGGGGGTTTCCTGTTGAATTGTCAGGGTAACAATGATATAAATATGTGGGTAAGTCCTATAACTATAAGTTCTATCATGAATTTGGTGAGGTTGAAGCTGACTTGAAGGTTTAATGCGATATCAACGACATGTCCTAAGCAGCTTTTTCGAAAGTGAAAATCAGGTTTCTTCTTCAGTGCTTACTTCTATGGGCTAACCAAAAATGTTACATTTGAACGCGCCTATAAATTATACAATTATCGTTGCCTCTTTTTGCAATTACAGATGCAGTGATCCCCAAATACTTGTCTTTATCGAGAAATTCAATGACTAAGTCCTTCAATTTAACTTTAAGAGTTAAAGTTTACTTATGGCTAAACATGAGCATTACGATTTAATTTCTCTTTTAAGACTTTTTAATGTTGTTTGATATCGATGATCCCATTTAGGTCTCAGATATGGAATTTGCTTACTTTTAGATGCTCTATTTATCATACAGCATTGGTTAGGTTTGACGAATTAATATATTTTACCGCGATGGTAATCACGCTATAATATCCGTGCCAGATTAAAAAATTAATCGGCTGTTCTACTGACGAATCGCAATCTGTCAGAATCAGTGTACAGCAAGCTGGGACAGCGTTTGCCCAGAACTAAACCACGAATTTAATTTTCACTTCACTGTAGTACTTCTCTAGAAACGTAGTTCTTACAATGCTAGCAAGCATCTAGAAAATCTAAAGTGCGGAACCATTGATTTGAACATTGTGAAACGAAATCCGATAGATCACAAACGAACGATGAGTACTATTATTAATATCGAATGGAGAGTCGTTGACTCGAATCCAGTGGATAGTATTAGGATTGACCAACGATATCATGTGCAATTCAGACAACAGTTATTCCCATTGGGGCACAACTACAACCCTTATCAGAACATATTAGATTCGATAGTGAAATATTTCCGAAGCAGTTTCTTTTTTTTTTTTTTTTGTAATCTACTCGCAGTTCAGAGCGGGGTATTCATACAGAAATTGCTGTATGGATAAATACCTGTTTTCTCATTCAAGCAGCATCCACAGTAGTCGTAATATAGGTAGCCCATACGCTCAAACAAAAATCCAATTATACAGTAATTGTATACATAGTCAGCTTAATAGAATTCGTGTCGAGAGCCAAAAGCGCTCTGGTTCTTCTTCCCATCCAAAGTAAAACATCGGAGGAGTGCTTCCCTATTTCTCAAGAACCCCAATACACTCTTAATTGTTCTTCTATTTTATTTCTCTTATTATTTTTACATTTTTTGCAAATTTTTTAGTGACAAATTCATAGCAGACAGATGAGATCGTTATTAATTTTTTTTTCTTTATAAATTTAAAAAAAAAAATTCATAATAATTTTAAAAAAAATTTTTTTTCCAGTGTATTCCATCATCATTCATTCATAGCTTTTTTGTTGTTGTAATTTTTATTGGATCGTTTTACAATATGAAATTAATTTGAGAACATAATCATTATCTAACATTATAACAGACATCAGCAACAACAACAACAACAATAACAGAAACAACCACAAAATCATTTTTGATCTGTTTTTGTAAATGAAAATGCACTCACTCATGTAGAAAGTTTTTTAATAATGCCCTCTACCCTACAGTGTTGCTTTTTTTAATATTATTTTTTCCAAAGTTGCTGTTGTTGTTGGTTTTTTCTTCTGCCATTTACATTTAAAAATCAAACAAATGAAGTTCATTATTTTTCCATTAAATTGAATTGAATTGAAAAAAAAAGAAAAAAAAACAGAAAAATTGTTTTAAAGCTTTGCAATAGTGGTTGAATGTTTAGCCGGCGGATAGCTGGGCTGACTGGCTGATTATTTTGGTTGAAGTTCAGGTGGGCATCGATTTTATTTGTCCAAAATATGTACGTTATTTTATTTTATTTATTTTTTTTAACTAGAAAAACATTTTTTTTTAATTTATTGAGTGGAAATTGAAATTGAATTTCTTTGCTGCTCAGCTGCAGCAATTTCAAACATTTTTTAATGTGTTAAAAATCAGCAATTGTGCCTATAACAATATTTCTATTATTTTCTGTTCGTTTTTTTTTTGGTTTTTTTTTACTGTTTTTAACGGTTCAAATCATTACAGTTTTATTTTGAAAATAAAGTATAGAGTACAGGGAATAAAAGATAAGACTTTTGAAGAAATATTGAAAGTTAATTTCAATTAAATAAACGTTGCTAATGCGATAATGACCATAAACACTGTAAAATAGAAATAAATTGAAACATTTAAATACAAACTGAAAATTTTTTAAGGAACAGTTTTTACTGTAATTTAATTTTCTTCTTAGTATTTTACGTATATTTTGGTCTGCAAAAAAAAAATATTATTTGTTCTACAAAAAAAACTTGTACTACGTAGGAAACTACAAGCTTGCTAGTTAGTTTATTGAGTACGCTAACTGACATGATGACGTGTGGTGTAATGGACACAATGATTTTAGTTGGACTAAGTTTGAATCTGTTACTCCTTTAAATGATCCGACTAATACAGGATATCATTGTTATTAAACTTGCCCTATTGCCCGTTGCCATTACTTGCAATACATTGCAACCATGTCATCATAACCTAACGCAATCAAATCATCTGTTTACGAATGTGAAACTTAGCCACGAAATAATAAGAAGATTTGATTGAGGCTTTGTAAGTGCATTATATGCATAATTAAAGATGCATTACATTTTCGGCCGCGATAATTGTGATAATTTGTTAGAAATTTCAAGAACGTCGTAAAGCTGCTGTTAAAACCCCAACATTTAATTTTCGGGCGAAATGATTGAAATTATTTGATAGAGACTGTAAGAACATCATTGAGTAGTCGCCGTAGTCGAGTAAGTAGTATATTGATTACATGTATTACATGTAAAGTGACGGTTCAAACACCAGCTCAGACATCTCGAACTAAACGAAATATTAAAAAATATTTCTTCGGTGACTTTCTTCCAAACTGTCACCCAAAAATCGATGACATCTGTCCTGAAGTGCAGATCACTCGTATAAAAGTTGGGGCAGACCGAGCTTGTCAGCGAAACTGCCAATAGCGTAATGTACCATTAGAATTCCTATTGGAATGCGAACCTTTCTTTTTACTTGTCCTTTCCCTTGTTCACCTACTGTCCACTGTTGAACAAAGCAGTTTTAAAATTCGACAACCAAGTATGTCGGATCGACCACAGTTTGTTGAATTCCATGTTGCTTTTTCCAATTTGGAAAAATACTCCTGTAGAGGGGCATATATCCCCTATATCGTCTCCTCCAAACAACATTTCATCCACAGACAATTACTGTTTTGCGCGCTTTATGAAGTGGCAGAGTCTTTGGTTCATATCTTTAAGAACGATTCATTGTCGGAATGTTACAGCCAATGGTGAACGTAACTCATTTAGTTGGTATTAATCGCATTTATGCTGACAGAACGAAGTCGCATCCCATACAGTGCATGTGACATTTTATTTATTTAAAGAAATTTTGGATGAAATATTATCTGAACATCAATATTCGAAGAGTTGTTGGCCTCATAACCTGATTCGTTTCATTGACTTTTAAACTTTACGTCTTTGTTTTATTATGGTATAAACCCGCAACACTTTTAAACCTCTCTACTCTTTCTCAGAGTGTAATTTTATTTGAATTTAATTTTCAGTTCAAACATTTAACCTCGAATAGTTCGATTAAAAAATAAAAACCCAAAAGTGACTTGACCGGAAATGTTTTGTTTCATACTCATGCACCACATTAACAACGTAACGTTGACAAACTTTTTGAATTTTTACAGATAAACTGATCGGGGTTTCTATTTGCTCACTGTTCTTGGGTGTGTGTCGTCGAATTTGTGACATTTTAAATTAATTTTTCAAAATTCGTTCTTTATCACTACATATACGGTCTCTATGATTTTCTCTCAATTGTAATTAACTGTGGCTGCATGCATATACACTGCATTTGTTGTTTTTGTTGTTGACATTTTTTCAATTCATCCATCTGCTGTAAATAAATAAACAAACAAACACACATAGTATCGTATCGTTTGTAAGTTCTATAAATAATAAGGGATTGAATAGTTACTTTTTTGTTGTTGTTGTTGCTATCGTTATTGTTGTTGTTGTTTTTTTTTTTGTAAAATATTTTGTTTATAGGAGCGGCCGTTTTAAAATGCATATTCTTTTTTTGTTATTTCACATGACACGTGCGTGTTTATGTTCAATTAAAATTAAACGTATTTTATGTAGTTACTCTAGTAGACCCTTGTCGAAAAAGGTTCCTTGGCTGGCACTTGGAATGAAAACAGATGTTTTTTTTATTAATGATTGAATGAATGCTGCTCCAAATGTGTTGTAGTAATATTAAGGTTTCCAGGTATTCATTCGTTCCATCCCTATATCCAAATCCATACTTAATGTTTACAATCTCCATGTGTTTTCATTTACATTGAATTACATTTTTTCTGGGTTGGGTATCTGTTTTGTTACTAAAAATATCTTAAAATTGTATATGAAATGTACAAGATGCTCCTTTTTTGTCTCACGCATTACAATCTGTTCTAAATCTACGCCAAATGATGTGGTGGATGTTGATGATTTATTTGAAATTGATGGAAATTTTTCTTATTGAAATAATTTGTCTCTCCAATCTACTAGATTTCGTTTGCGCATGCGTGTAGGTGTTTATGAATATATATTTTGAAAAAAAAAATCGTGCAGACCTTACATTTATGGAATACATTAAAATTTAAATAAATATCTGAACATAATTCCCTTGAATTGAAGACAAGATTTGAAAATATTCATCAGAATAATAAGCGAATCAGAGCATCGTTTTATTTTATAAAAAAATTTTCAAAATATGGGTGTAACTTAAAAATGAAGGAGACTTGACATCTTACGGGCAAATTATGTACTCCGCGCTAAAACTATTTTTTATTTTACACATCGTAGTCTAGTAGGTATGGCGTTGGCTTATCACACAACTCGAATAGAACGAAAAGTTTCTCAAAAAATCTCTCTTGCCTCTTGCTATGTCGACTTTAAACTGTAGGGGTCCAGCCACTCATGTATGCAATTTACACACTCAACATGGCGAGTGAGAAGTAAGGTCGTCATTTTCACTGGAGGATTATAATGACCAATTAAGTAATTAATTAAAAATGTAACCAAAACGTATTAAAGTGAAAGTGTTCTGAAACGAATTTGATAAAAATCAAACCATCAAACCATGACTTATAAACCTCCCAAAGAGTTGGGTTATCCACATTTTGGCCATCTAAGATTCTTCCGGTGTAACGACTTAGATTGCTAAGGTCCACAGATTGTTAGTTTATATTAACTATGTAGTTAAAATCATGGTGAAGTTTTCTCTTCCGCCCTGGCCGTATATTAAATAAGTGAAGAATAGTTCCCTTTTCCTTGTCATCTTTACAGCTCTTGCAAAAATCATTCATCAAGTGCCCAAGATCAAAGCGCTTTGCATGGTTGTCAAGCAATCATATTGTGCGTACTACTTTTGCAGTTTCAGCAAACTTTTTAGGCTCTCTATTTTTAGCTTTGATGTCCATCTAGCGGAATCTATAACTGTATTGTCAATTATAAGTTAACAAATCTCATTAAGAGATCTATGGTGTTATATTCTGTTTTTGAGTTCATTACCATCCGAACCTAAGGCTTTAATAGTCTACTGGCTAATATCTTTTCGGTGCTAATAATCCTCGTTGCATGTTGTAGTTTCGATCCTTCGTTAAGGAAGACTCTGTAGTAAGAATTGATTTAAAATTAAACTTTTAATACAGAGCCATCATTGACCCCAGCTGTCACTAAGTTATTGAACAGTTTTTTGATAAGTTTATTTGCTTTTTATTTAATTTTTAATTATAAATTGTATTATAATTATTACCAGCTAAGTAACATAGACCATATGATCGGTGTAGTGTAATAGCTCATTGTCTTTGGTAGGAATCGAACCCACAATCCTTAAGCTAATAGTCTAGCACATTAATCTGATAAGTTTTGCAACGTAGTTTATTAATAACGACAATAATTTCTGTTAGCAAAACGTTAGTTTATTCACGCTATTGTAGTTTGAGACATGACCTTTATTATATCATTCCTGCAGAGGGCTTTAAGGACCGCCAATTAAATGTTAATGTGCTTTTTTTTTAGTTCAAATGGTTTCATCGTTTAATTATAATCGCCACAATGAATTAATTTTGTTTCTTTCTTTTTTAATTATTTTTCTTTTAAACAAAATAATAAATTGTTTATTTTTTTTTTATTTTTTTTGTCATTAGATTTTACACTTTCCATTATTTAAACAAAGTTGTTGTCAGGGGCATTTATATCTTGGTTTTTTCATCAGCATGAGGTTTACATTACAAACACTTTTAAACCTTTTTTGACTATAAGAAATGACTCCGAAAAGGGCCATAATTAAATTGTTAACCAGTGTTTATTATTCTTGATAAAAAAAAGGGAAACATGGAAACATTAAAAACTGATTTTATTTCTTTGGTTTTTTTGTTTTGTTTTATTTTTTTTAGAAAGTGTCGACTTCAACGCATGTGAATTAAATTGAAATGTTGTCGTGCCTATAAAACAGAATTTCTTTGTTGCCTGATTTATGGCTAAAGCCTAAGCATTCGTTACTTGGTAGTTCTTCATTTATTTGTTTATTCGAACGTGTAATTTTTTCTTAATGACTTCATGTTTTCTTTTTTTCTTCTTTTTTTTTTGTATTTTTCTTTAAAAAGAAAATAAAAGCTTTTATAAAGAAATTTCTTTATTTAGTGTTTTCCAAGTATTTGTTTTTGTGGATAAAATTGAATTGAATTAAAATTTTTTAAGATTTTTTGTAATAAAATATACTCCGTAGATGAAAATAAAGTCTTATCGAAAGCAATTTTAAGTTTACATGGATAAAGGTTGTGTGGAATGGAGACCGCTACGATTAGGGTAGTTGTGACAACACAATAAAACCTACACAAGATTAATGTGTGTGAAGATAAATACTAATTTGAAAATCCAAAACACAATCCAAAAATTTTATCAACACCACATTTGGCTTTAACACAGTAAAATTTGCCTTTAACAGAGCACTGTTAGCTGTTTAACAGTATCCATCAGAACAAGTCCATTTGATCAGGAGCAAACTTTAGAATATACAATACGTCTACGTGTACCATATCATATTTAAAGGAAGGCCTCTTAATATAATCAGCAATATAGTCACAAAACAAGTGATATGGTATTGAGAAAATGTGCTCTGAAGCTATAAAGTTTTTGCTTGAAAAATTCTCTAGGCGATCAGTGGTTAGTTTGAGACCTATGGCACATAGTATACCTATCCGACTTATACAAATTTTAATCAAGAGCATTTTCTTTTGAATCGTTATAGTGTGATAGCTATAATAATGATGATAATGAGAATTAAGTTTACTTTACTGAAATTGTTGGTTTATCTTTACATACACAGAATTAATTACTCACCTTATGGGCATAATACCCATTTCGCATTAATAGTGGAGACATATTCACGACAACCGAAAGAAATTGTAGACCAAACATTTCCATTCACGTTCTTTACAGAGTGCCAAGGTCAGGTTACCGATGTAACGGAGACCCGATAGGAATTTAGATTGTTGCTCCAGTGACCGATTTATTTAAATCTTTGTTAAAATACTTTGATGAAGATGCTAATCCATATAGAATTTAAGTCGAATTATTTGGGCAGATTGATTGTCTTAGAAATCCATGGAGACTGATACAGCATTTAACCTGATTACAAGTCTCACGGATCAGTGATTTCTAGAAGACATATACGATTTGATAGGTTTATTAAGGATACGTATTGTTAAGATATAATCTATAAGTCTAGAGCACTCGCCCACTCAAAACAAATGAAATAGTTTTACTGCCAATCAGAGTCTCAGTATTGATTTTATTCTGACATTCCTGAAATCTCCATAGTCCAGTAGGTAGTGTGAAGAAGTGAAGCCACGGTTCAAACATCAGGTCAGACATCAAAACGAAATACAAAAAAAATTTTTCTTCGGCATTTTCTTCTCAGCAGATTTCTGGCAATAAGTCTGCAATTCTGGCAAAAGAAAAATTTTCTCAAAAATCTGTCGTTCAGAGCCGACTTTAAACTTTAGGTTCCGACATAAGTGGTTTGAGAAGCTAGAACGTAATTCTGACTGAAGGGTTGTAATGACCAATTATGTAAAGCATCCGTATATATAGCGCAGACAATATAAAATCCTAACCATTATTTTGCACTTTGCTGAAACGGATCTTACGTTGTTCAACACTTCACCAACAGATAGTCTAAACGAATTAAAAATTAAATTATTGTATAAAAACAAAGCAACAAAAAAAGGAAAAAAACACAAAACAATGAAAACTAGAGAAACAATTTGCCTACTTAACCAGAAACATAGAATACAATACTTGGAGTGTGAAATACAATTGGAAATATTGCAACCATCATATGGGCAATGTATTGTTGTGAAAGGCAGGCACCACATAACAAACATTATCACCATTTGTCCTTATCATCTTGTATGAAAAATTAAACTGAAATTTAATGGAGCAAATTTGTAATGGTTTTTCCAAATAAAAGTGAGACTAAAGAACCAAATCAGACCACGAACCAACCCTATTAACACGGAAAAATGTCCTGAAGTCATAAATATAAATTGAACAGCAAACAGCAACATCGATATGGTAATTTAAAACACTTTCAGCAAGAATCTATAAAATCATCACAGTTAAAAGGTATTGAAGATGTTTCGAAAAATTACCACTGTTTTGGTGTTATAAGCAGTTAAATTTTCTGATTTTGATTTTTCTTTCTCATTTTTTTCAAGAAAAATGTCTTTCCGAATAAAATAATCCTTCGTTAGGGTTCCGGCCTGATTCCTTACGTTCTCTAAGTTATCTACCATGTAAACGATGAGGCTCTACAGTTTAACGTCGATTTCGTACATTATATACGGCGTCGTTTTAGCTGTAAAAACTTGAATTAAAATTGAAACAAAAGCAAATAAATGATAAGATAGGAGAAATTTCCATATGCTTAAAGGATTAATGATTTCTAATAAATAATTTCCCATTGTTTACAATTTAATTTTTGTTTGTTGTCATCTACACTCCTTTACATTGAAATGCAACGACGAAACGATATGAAAGCAACTACAACGTTGAAAAATTAATTTGACAGGAAATTTTAATTGAGAGAGGGACGTCTAACTTTTTTGTATAAGATCCTAAAATGCTCTTACATAATACGCGTATAATTCGATAAAATTTGAAAGGCTCAGTTTTCGGGCTGGATAGCTATTAGGATTCCAAAATTGCTTCGTTACGTTTGGGTATTCTTTCAAACCGGAGATATAGCCAACGAAACTAACTTTTTGTAAAATTAGCAAAAAAAAGTGTTGTTTATAAATCCTATTGGAGTGGATGGCCATGATATCAATGATTGCAGTTTTTCTTAAGGTCGAACTTTTGTTCAGACGGAAATTTAGGCGATGAAGTTATTTTTTTTCTTCAAATGAACAACAAATATTTTCAAATATAAAGCTGGTAAAATGTTTACAGTGCGTTTTTTTGTCTGATAGCTAACATTCAATGACTTCCATCTATTTTAGTCGATAACTTGCATTTTTCTCGTCGATAACTTGCATTTTTTCTCGTCGACGATTGCTTTTTTTCGTCGATGACTTGCATTTTCTGACGATGTCCTGCATATTTGTCGATGACTTGCATTTTTGTGATCGACGGATTGCATTTTTTGGTCGATAACTTGCTTTTATTGGTTGACGATTGCAAGTTTTTTTCTGTCGATGACCGGTATAAGGTCCGGACATTTTTCAGTTTCTGGTCGTTATCGAGAATGACTTAAATGGCGCACATTTAATGTGCAACATTAAACTGTAGGTCCTGCCACTCAAGTATAAAATTAACACCACAACATAAATGGTGTGAGAAGCTAGATCGTAATCCTCTGAAGGGTTGTAAATGAGCAATTAAAATTAGTTTACACCGTATTCGAATATATTTGTGAATTAGTGGATCTGTTAAGTCTTTCAGAACTACGAGATGGTGCTGCCTTAACTTTTCTTTTTTTCCTTAACAGACTAAATTAGTCAATCGGTTTATTAGAAAATTGAACAACAAATATTTCAAATATAAGTGGTAAAATGTTTACAGTGCGTTTTTTTTGTCTGATAGCTAACATTCAATGACTTCCATCTATTTTAGTCGATAACTTGCATTTTTCTCGTCGATAACTTGCATTTTTTCTCGTCGACGATTGCTTTTTTTCGTCGATGACTTGCATTTTTCTGACGATGTCCTGCATATTTTGTCGATGACTTGCATTTTTGTGATCGACGGATTGCATTTTTTGGTCGATAACTTGCTTTTATTGGTTGACGATTGCAAGTTTTTTCTGTCGATACCGGTATAAGGTCCGGACTATTTTTCAGTTTCTGTCGGTTATCGAGAATGACTTAAATGGCGCACATTTAATGTGCAACATTAAACTGTAGGTCCTGCCACTCAAGTATAAAATTAACACCCACAACATAAATGGTGTGAGAAGCTAGATCGTAATCCTGACTGAAGGGTTGTAATGAGCAATTAAATATTAGTACACCGTATTCGAATATATTTTTGAAATTAGTGGATCTGTTAATTCTTTCAATGAACTACGAGATGGCTGTGCCTTAACTTTTCTTTTTTGTTCCTTAACAGACTAAATTAGTCAATCGGTTTATAAGATTTTTGTAAAACTCCAACCCCTGTGTCATGTTCTACCGCATTTCGGATTTAAAAGTCTTTTATTTAAATGTTTAAAATTTTAAATATTTAATTAAAATTTCTCTTGTATTTAATGATCAACTATTTAACATAAGTGCCCAAAGTTTTAATGACAGCGACATCATCAACATAATTGTTATCATCTTTAATCAGCAGTAGATTCTCATTTCAATTATTCAATCTTCTTAGAAGACCAGGCCGTATAATCGTTTTAAATTGCCTTTGGTCTTTCTAGTTAAAATTATGTTAATTAATGTTCTTTTTTTTATTTTTTGTTTTATTTATTGCTTTAGTTGCTTATTGTTTTGTTGTTTTATTGTTCATATGCGTGTTAAAGAAAGAGAAACAAATTTGGCTTTTATTTTTTTAATAATTTATTATAAGACTATTGGGTTGTGTTGTGTTTATTTGTTTGGTTTAAAGAAGTTGTTGTTGTTTCGTTTTTTTCCCATTCTTGAATTTATTAATTTATGCTTAAAAATATTAAAATCGTTTGTTTTGTTTGTTAATGTTATTTTTTTATTTTTGGAAGACCTTAGGAAAAAAAAAAAACATTTTAATGGTCATTCACAAAATTCAGTCAGCCAGTCACTCCAATGGCTAGTAAGTCACTCAGTCACTTGTCTGTTGTCTTAACTGATGATAATTATGACGATGACTAAACTGAATGTTAATAAGTAAGGTTTATTAAAAACGAAATTCTTTTGTTATTGAAAAAAAAAAAAAAAAAAAAAAAAAAAAAAAAAATTAAATTGGTTACCGGCTTGAAGAAACAAAAAAAAAAAACGTGAGAAAATGTTGAAATTATAAGTTTATTCAACTTTTTTTATCTTTTGTATGATTTTATTTCTACAATAGTTTTGAATATTTATAAATTTGCCACAGTTTCTTAATTTATTTTATTTTATTTTGCTTTGTATTGTTTTTCATCATTTAGCATTGAAAGCATAACAAATCTTATGGTAAATTCTAGATAAAAAGCTTACCATGAAAACAGTTACACAGTTTGTGATTTTATTTGAATAAGTTTAACATGAAATATAACGGTACTAAGGAATTGACTGAAAAAAAAATTTCTGAATGGAATTGAATTAAATTAAAAACAATTTTATTGAAACATTATTCTCATAGTATAACCCCCCCTAGGGCTAGAGAATAACGGGTACTTGTCGACTAGAGTGGAGTTTTTTTATGTTTTAAATTTTAATTGCAGCGCCATTGGTTATTGGACTTTTTACCAACTAAAATCACTTCCATCTCCAGCATCACACATGGTTCGATTGATCGAACGTCCTTTCCCATATGTATGTCTTGTGCTGGGTTATGGCCTTGTTTATTCCGTTTGATATTCACCTAGATTCGTTGACGTTCCACATTCGGACGCTTTCAATTTTTTTCCATATTCATTAGATCTCATGCCTTAGAGGTTTTCGAACGGTACATCATTTTCAATTCATTGTATTCTGATAAAGTTTAAACGATCAGCGATTCTCCGAAACTTGCCTGTGTTCTCTCCATAACTTTTATTAATCCCAGACTAATTGTACGTACACCACCAACCGTTAGGTTAGTTTTATGTCTTTTCGATTATTTTTAAAATTATCTTCCTCTATGCTCATGAATCGAAAATTTATTGAGTATTGAAGACGTTGTAGTTTAGTAGGTAACGAACGTGTTGGCTTATTAGACGTGAGCTTGTAGTTCAAACCCCAGCCCAGACATTTCGAAAAAAAGGAATTATAAAAAAATATTTCTTCGGTGACTTCCTCTCAGCATATTTCTGTCAAAAGCTGTGAGAGTAAATAACAAATTGCCATGAAAATTTTCTCAAAAAATCTGTCGTTTAGAATTGACTTGAAACTGTAGGTCAGGGATAAAATAGGTCATGGATAAAATTAACACACTTAACATGGTTGGTGTGAGAAACTAGTTCGTAATCTTGACTAAAGGGTTGTAATGACCAACATATTTTGTTATTATACAATGGCTAAACAAACTTAATACAACTTTTGGCTATCGAATAGACTAGACCAGTGTTGTAAACAGAATAATGTCAATTTCAATTACGTTAGTTTGTTTCTTATATGTTGTAACATTGCATATTTCGGTGCAAATAATTTTTAAAGAATTTGTATAAAAACCTTGTTGTGTCTACAGCTATTGCGCTATTCCTTTTAGTAAAAATTTGTTCCATCAGCATTAAACACAGTTATCGATATTTGAATCGATTATTACTTTCTCCCCTCATTGTTTTTTTTTCTTTTTTATAAGTTCGGTTTTGAAAATGAAACTGAAACGAACTGATGAATAATTGCCATTTCCACTTCATTTACTATTTCTTGCTTTTCGTTGTCATAAATCTTTCTCTTCTTCATATCTTTCTTTTTTTTGCCAGCATAATAGAATTTTACTTTTCTTTAGTTTTCCCATAACTAAAGAATCTTTTTTTTATATTCAATTAAGCGTTTAACATGTACATTTAATGCGTCCGTTCTTGGTTCCATGGGGAACTGTACAACTGAAATAATAATAATGGTCATGGAGAACATACATAGTAGGGACTTGCGATTAAAAACAAAACCTGATGGCTTTTCAAATGCGCTTATGCAGCCAACAAAAGCATTATGTTTCTGCATTTATGTTAACACAGCAAACTTGATACACTGTAACGTAACGTAAAGTAGTATAAGGTGGCCCAATTATAATGCCACAATGTGATAGAATGAAATGCAATCTGAATGCCAATTTGAAGCCATCTACACGCATATAAAAATTAAGAAATTTTTTCTGCACCACCCTGTTCTAGCATAAATCAGTAGGTAAGAAATATTACTTTTACTTGCAGTGGCATAAGTAAGTACCAACTTATTTGCCACAACACGGAACATTATGAGAACAATATGAAGTAAAAAAGAAGGAGGAAAGAGGAAATTCATTTAAAATTCTTATTCTTCTTCTTCAGCAACTACTCTTAGTGTCTCTGTGAAGTATTTTTCCTCTTTGCTGCGATTATTTACTTTGTTATTGTTTCTATTGGTGGCATGCAACATTTACTTACTCTTACATATACACACACTAAAAAGTGTGTACGTACTCTTCTATAGTCTTGTTCTTCTTGGTATTATTGAAAGTGACAATGGGAAAAATGTTTAGATTTTTGCTTTAATTTATCATTCACATTTCTCTTGGTTTTTCTCCTTCTCAACAAATAGACCTAAGCATGCCAGTCAAGTTGCTTGCGAACACGGACATGTTTTTCAGTTAATGCATTAGCAGCAGCAGTAGTTCAAATGAGAATGATGATATGAGATGATGTATTAACACACATTAGAAAAAGTAAACTGTAACAGAATAAAAAAAGTAAAAAAAAAACAAACGAAAAGAAAATGAAATGAAAAACCTCTTCATTACACATACGAGAGCATATTTAGAAACAAAAAGAGACTTCCATTACCATCACCATTCTCATGTAAACGTAAATGTGTATGTGTAAATGGTCTGTCTAACGATGGCATCAGCATTAAGCTATGCTATGCTATGCCGTGTGTAATGCATTATCTAGACTAAGGGGTAAATAGGTCAATAACTGATACAATAATACAGCCGCTACTGCATTAAAAAACGTTGTTTTTTTTCTTTGTCTTCAACTCTTTTCCGTTGTGTTTGTTGACAGTCGTTGTCAGTGTGTGTGTGTGTCTGTGTGTGGATGCCATCAAATTGCATCAATTTTAAAGGCATTAAAACGGAAATTCCGTAATAAAATGTGTCATTCGTACAAAGTGCAGTCGCAACAGCAACAGAGTAACAATACACTTCCTGGCTTACCATGCTCTAGTATTCATAGTATTGCATCAGTTTTAGTGAAAATGTCCTACTCCGCTGTGTGTGATTACAAGTACACTCTTTTAACCAAATGCAGTATAAATTCAAAATTTTGTAACTAAATTTCATTAAACCTCACTCTTTTTAGTACAGTTGCTTAACAAATAATCGGGTCTCATAATTTAAAGGTCTGCGATTATTTTCTAGGCTACAAATTTAGTTGCCAGATACTGGAATTTGGATTATAAACTCGAAATCCTTACTGAGGTGTAGAAAACGATTGAAACGATTTATCAATATAATCGGGGATTCATGTAAATGAAGTAGAGTGCATTCGAGCCAGAGATCAGCAATGAGTATTCAAATATACGCATTCATATTTGTTTTAATATCATACTCATACTACTCATATTCAAAGTTTGAAGTACTCATCATACTCATACTTAACACTACACATGATGTTTTTGATTTCTACTCTCTATGACTCAACATATACGAGAATCACAAACTAAGTATGAATCGCGTACGAACACTACAATAATCACTAGAAGGTTATGTGTTTGCTCTGTTTGCTGCTCTGTTTTTTTGCTTGGGTGTCTTTTTTCTTTTGTAGTACATGCAACAATAACTAAGACGGTAAATTTTGATGAATGATTCGAAGCATTCCAATGTATGTAATGAGTATTTAAAGTATTTTTCTAAATTTGTGAATCTGAATGAGTAGTCTTATGAATCGAACATATTTCGAATGGTAATGAGTTTGATGTCAACGTTGTACTCATACTCATTACTACTTGTACTTATAAATCAACGTTGTAGTGAGTACGAATGAATCAGTGTAGTTAAATTTCAATACTGTTGACTCACTCATACTCAAAATTTCATGAGTACCTATGAGTAGCGAAAAAGTTATTTATTGCTGATCTCTGATCCGGGCCCTATCATCCTAAGATATGTAGCAAATTTAAGAAATATTTTCGTACATACGTATATAATTGGTCATATGACCCTTCTGTTAGAATTACGACTTAGCTTCTCACACCACTTATGCTGTATGTGTTAATTTAATACATGTTGGGACCTACAGTTTAAGGTCGATTCCGAACAACAGATTCTTGAGAAACTTTTTTATGGCAATTTTATATACTCTCAGAGTTTCTGCCAGATATTTGCTGATAGGCAGTCGTAGACGAAATATTTCTTCATGTTTCGTTTTGTTAGAGATGTCTGACCTGGGGATTGAATCGTGGCCTCACGTCTAAAAACCAATACAATACCCATTAGACTAAGGCGAATAAAGCCACAAATTTTAAGATAGAGCTATGATCGTGGCTTTAGCCTGGCCATTTGATCACCCGAAACTTTCGAACATACATCGAATTTTTGTCAGCTTATATGAGAGTATATAAATAATATTTTCGAATCTTTAAGCAAAATTATTCACAACATTCAGAAACTTTTGTGCGTTAGTGTACATACATTTAGGGAGTGGAGTTAATTCCTACTTCTATCGTTAGTCTTTCATCTGTGTGCAGACAAATTCAAAAAATTATAACATAGCCAATGTTAAATGTTAAAACAGAGCAATGTTAAGTGTTTGATCAGAATAAACAAAAAATGGTCATGGAAGAAATCACCCAAATATGTATAAGATATCGGAGAATGGAATTATAAAAATTATACACTCGGTTCCTGAGTGGAACAACTTCTCTGGTAAATCACAAATTGTTTTGAAAATTGAAAAACTGGGACAAAAAATTTTTATTTGTTTTTACAATAGTGTCCCTAATAAAATCCAATTAATAGTATATCGCTTATATAATTTTGGAATTAACATAACTTTTTTTGGTTTTTGTCTTCGCTAGTTATATTCGTATTTATCTTCGCACACCTTAATCTTTCTTTCGTATTATTTCAGCTGGAAATGAGTTGTTAAAAAATTTATTAATTTTAAGTTGAAAATAATAGTCATAGTCATCGAATTTAATTTCTTTTTCTTTTTGTTTACTTACAGAGGCTTTCATTTCATCAAACGGCCACAGCAACGGTAAGTGTTTTGTATTAAATGTTTAATAAAAAAAAGAATCTCTAAAGATTATAAACGAAGCTTACTTTACTTTTTATTTCTAATGCTACTGCTATTGTATTGTGCCTCCTCTATGTTAACACAAATAAATGAAAAAAGATCTCCAACACCTAACCAACTTGACTGACCATCTGTACAATTAGTGAAAATATGTACATACGTACGTACATATATATTTCTGTTTAACAAAAAGCTGCTTAACAGTTGTGTTAACTTTTAAAATTTCCGCTCTCTAAGCTAAAGACCTTAAAAAAGGCAAACATTTTTTTCTTTCTTTTTCATCCAACAAACCACATCTTGGCACACCAATGTGCCACATCTTGCCAGTTGATGACGATAATGAAGTCTTTAGTTTTGAAACAACAGATAACAAAAGTAGTGTTAAATACCGTCTTCACCTAAATAATTATGGACTGTATGAACTCACTGACTAAATTATGAACTAAATCGACAAAAAAAAAAAAAAAATTATCAAAAGCTTTTTAAGCACCTTGCAACATACACCATGGACTACAGCACAATGAAATAAAGTAAAGTCACACATTTACACTTTCAAACTGTTTTAACCAAAAAAGTGACAACCAAAATGTGTTTAAAATGACTTGAAAGAATGCAAAGAAGTGCATGCTTAACTGGTTGACTGACTGACTAACTGAATGACTGGCTGACTGTAATGATTTAGTTGAATGAGTTGAATTAAGTTCAGTCAAGTTGAGTGTCTACTTGCANAAGTTCAGTCAAGTTGAGTGTCTACTTGCATTGACTTGATTTGGTATGAAAAAAAAAAAAAAAATGCAGGAGAGAATTAATGAATGAATGAATAAATGTTTTCGTTGCAAATGTCAAAATATAAACTCCTTTCCAGACAGACGTTTAGTTCACGATTTTATTTTTTCTTTTTTCACTTTTTCTGTTCTTGCTCTTAAAAATGTTTGTCATTGGTCGCATAGTAAAGTTATTGCAGCGAATTTTTTTTTCTTTATGATTGTATAGGAAAACTTGATTTTGATTTTTTTTGTTCTAGCTTTCCATAAGAAAATCAAGTCAAGTGTAAATTAATGAAAAGGAATATGAAAATATAAAAATTTTAAAAATGTTAGAACTTTTTCCCACTGGCAATTCAGTGACATATTTTGTTCTTCAGAAACTCTAAAAATTGAAAATTTAAATGGAAGCAATTTAATTTAATTTATTAATTTATTAATCTAGAGATTATAGATTTAATTATACTTTCTTCTTGGTTTAACTTTTTCCAAGTAATACATATATGATGTGGGAACCTGGGTTGTAATCATAACTGAAGGGTTGTAATGACCAATTATATACATACGTATGTGTGTAATAAATTTTCACGAGCAGCTTTATACAAAACTGCAACAAAGTGATGAAATAATAATAAAAAGAAGAGGAAGATGCTTTGTGTCAATTCTTTTAATGAAAATGTAAGAAAAAAGTGTGGGGGAGATGAATTAAATTTTTTTTATAAACTTTACCTGTATTCTCACTATGTAAACAGATATTAATTTAATTCAATACAATTCATTTAGCGCTCATTCCCTTAAGGAAAATAGAGCAGTTGCTGAAGATGATTGAAATTGACGAATAACTCATCTTATTAGCCTTTCTTCTAATGAAACTCAATCTAGCACAATTCAACCAATCATTCTATAAAAAATAACGGAAAAAGTCCAGGAAATCCCAACTGTACATACAATTTTCTAAATAGAAACTTATTTAAAAAATTCTACTCCTTATTTTAACTTTGATCGATCTTGAGTTGTCTATAGTTATCACACATGATAGGTTTAATATTTCAAAAAGTACTTGGTGGTGCTGTAAAATAATAACACAGCCCCCACCACTAATGATGTCAAAATGTTGTTTTTATTTTTTTATTTTATTTTTTTTTATTTTTCATTGATTTTAACTCTTGTGTATTCTTTTATTTTTAATTTCTTTTTTCTTTCTTTCGTTTTCAATACCTTAAAACATCATGATCAACATGATCGTAATGTTATTCATTTGCTGCCAAGATCATTCAATATGATGATCATGATGGCATTGATCATGATTGTTGACTTCAATTTCTCCTTCGCAATGGAATTGCATTCAAAACGCATATTTCTTAATGAAAAATAAAAAAAAAAACTGTGACCCATATTTGGTTTTAAAGGCATTCCAGTTCCGTCTTCGTTTTTTTTCTTTTTGATTTTTACTTCGTCGTCTTTAAATTTTACTTTGCGGTTGCTGCATGTTTCTCTTGTTGCAGATTCATAATTTATGGAGGATTTTATCGCGTATAATTTGTTGAGATTTTTGTTTCTTTGGGGTTTTCTTGTGTTTAATTTTGTTTGAATGTTATTGAGGTTGTTATTGTTTTTATAATTGCCAGTTGTCAAAACATACACGCCCCAAATAAACGGTTCTTTATCAAGCTTAAATTTCACCATCAAAAATTTCTTGGGACATTTTATTATGGCGTGGCTATTCACAAAGTAAAGTGATTTTTGAAGAAAGGGAAAGGAGGTTATTTTCTTAATTTCTATAAGAGCGAAGTGGAGTAGGGTGACCTAGAGTACAGTAAAGTAAAATTGATAATAGCACAGTAGAGTATGAAATAAAAGATAAAATTCATGTGGAGTACAGTAATGAAGTGGTGTGAGTGAAGTATGACTGCTCTACAGATGGAAAATTGTAGTTTGGAGTTGAGAGTAAAGAAAACTCTGTAACATTGAGTACAACGATTGGGTCTTGTGGCTGCTTGAAATGTAACAACATACACCTAGAAAAGAAGTACTAAAGTACTTTCGGAGCTCTGTCTAAAACCTTTGTGTAGGTCAAGCTACCTGCTTGCTGTCCATAGGCAAATTCATTCCCCATATGACCTGTTCATGAACCGTTAGTGTTGGGTTTAAACCACTCTGGATGAAACCGGTCAGTTCCCTTATAGAACGTTGCTGAATTAATCTATCTATTCGCTTAAGGGAGACGACCATGAGGCTAGATTCATGTTAACATCTATGTTTATTGGAACTTTTAATGAAAACTAATTACCCTGTTGTTCACCTAAAGCAATTTGATGTGTTTTATGATAAAAATAAAAAATTTATTTAAAAAAAATTTTGATTTTATACGTGCAAACAATTACTTTCACTTCATGAGATTTTGTTTATGTTTTCGTATGTTTTCTATTTGAACAACTCGCCTTGCATATGTTATGCCAGCAATTACTTGTTGGACCTTAACTGCTTAAACTCACATAAAAAAAAAAAACTATGTAAACCAGGCTTAATGAAAACACTTTCAACAACAAATTGTGTTGAAAGATTTTTAAACATTTATTGCACATGTTCAGACTTCAATATTAAACGCACGTAATTTTGAATTTTGAATTTTGAATTTTTCTTTTTGTTTTTTCTTTTTTGCCTTCGACATGATGATGCCATGGCATGATGGATTTTCTTGGAAGAAATTCAAATAGAAAAAAAAAATTTCTTTATGAATTTTCAATTCGTCTAAAGCCGCCTAAACTATAATGATGGTTGCAACAAATTTTTTATGTTGCATTTCAGTTTAAAGAAAAAATAATTTTTTTTAAAATATTTCTTCGATGATAGCTTTACTGAGCATTAAACATTTACACACCACTCTACTGAGGCAATATGATACCAAAAATTTTTTGTTTGTTGTTTGTAATTTGTTTTTACTTTTTTTTTTATCGTTTCCCAACAATTTCATATGCACGTTTTATGTCAAGTGGTTTTCATTTTTTTTTCACTTCATGCGAACGCTTTGGCTACATCAGCGCATTAAAATGTCCACAGGGCATCTTTATTACTACTGGTGCTGCTGTTGCTGCTGCAACAATATGATGGAAAACGGCAATAAAAACTAAGAGAAAGAGAAAAAAAGCGTTTTTAATATGTTCATTTCTAGTTAGCGAGTGTGACTGACTGCCTAGCTGGCTGGCAAAGGAGAAAAGAAAAGTAAAAAAAAGTGAAGTAAAGTTGCAGCTGAGTTTTCCCATACATGCCACAAGCATAGTGGCATAGTGTGACTGGCTTTGGTAATTGTGTGCCGCCGCAAATGATTGTGTAACTATTTGTATGTGTGTGTGTGTGTATGTGTAAATTTTCTATTTTTTCACTGCTGGCTAAATCAGTGGCTTTCAATCACATTCACCGCAAGAAAATTAAAAAAAATCTCTATTACTCAGCATAGAAAGCAAGGGAAAGAGCAAGATTTGATATAAAGTGTAACTAAAAGGGGGAAAATACTGTGCCATATTGAAAGTGTTTAGTTTTTGATGTCAAAATTTACAGACGGTGTTATTGGATTCTTCAATAGGCGCTAGTTTTATCCTGTTTCCTATCTTTAAATTTAAATACGACAAAATGTGAAATTTTTTATTCGTTTAAAAAAGATCTGTTAATGCCGTTATGTGTTGAATACGAAATCGTTCAAATGTCCGCAACGGTTTTTTTGGACTATCGTATCCGAAATGTATGATTTTCCATGACTCTGGCGCATAAAGAAGATTTGACCGAAGTTCATATCACTTTCACGTGAGAAGGCTATGTCTTCAAATCGTTCGTGAAGAACTGTGTGGCACAAACGCCGTGCTGTTGAAACCTTATGGCGTTGATAGCCCTTTCATTAAATTTGAATCAAAAAGAGTTGGTAATCATCGCCGTTGACAGTGGTCGCCTAACCAACATTGTAAGCTAAGAAGAGTGGTTAGATGACAGTGCCAGCTCAAATTGCACACTTAACAGTGGCTTTTCTGTTGACTGTTGTTTTTTCATTGGCATTGTTCCAAATACGATAATTTTGTCTACACATGTACTCATACATTCAGACATGGACAACCATCGAAGATGGTTTTTCGATGAAAATCTGTTCCAGAGCCAATTCTGTGAACACAAGATGCTTTCTGTCTTCGTTTATTTCTATTTCTGGATCAGTTAAATGTTGTACGGGTACAGCCGTAAATCGTGATGCAAAAGATTAGTAACGGTCCTCTTGACAGGGCATTGTAGATTAAAACCACAAAATTTTACAATGCGGATCCTTTTTTTATTCATACAGCCGTTATGCGAATAAAAGTGCTTGAGATGTGTTTAAAAACCGCTCCATTTCCTACTGAATATGGTGAAAGACTGTACTGATCGTTAAGTATTCATAATGATCGTTAAGTATTCATAATGAAGCGCAGATGACAATATAAAAATGATTCGATCTTTGTCGACTGTAATCGGATGTGGAGTACAGTTCCCAAAAAAATTGATTTCTATCTCTTCCAAAGTAAAACGATTTAAATTGAAAGTCGACAACCACTATTCCCTTTTCCTTATTCTTACTGCCTGCAATCCTTTTATTTTCTGGGTCAAACAAAACGCACACAATATTTTTTCGTAAATATTGTGTAAAAAGTAATACAGTTCGACTTGACGTGTAATTTTCTTCTTTTTTTTTGTGTTGGCAATACGCAAATGTGTGTTTCGTCATCATTTTTTATAGCCGGTTCTGAGCATCAGTATTTGTTTTATCAAAAGTTTTTTCGCCAATTCTTTTTGGAAAGAAAAACTTTCTTCCAGTTTTCAGAAATCGATTTTTTTTATTTGGAGCTGCTGCTACACTTCGACTGGTGCGGTTACATTGTCTTCATTTTGTTTTTTTAGTATCAACGAACGAAATGATGTTGTTTTGAGTTTTTCATGTTGCAATTGGTATTATAACAGCTTCTTCTCAGTATTTATGGTTTTATGCCAGCAGCAACAGCAATTGGTTGCAGTGTGGTAGGCAACAAATTGTTGCATTTTATTAAACATACAGTCAGGCATTAAAAAGTGCTGTGCGTGTGTTGGGCATATTCTACGTAAATTAAAGTATAGTGTATCTCACTCACATTGTTTATACTGGCAGTATGGTATGGTATTTGTGTTGCGTTATTATTTGTTTATACAATTCACAATATTGATCATCATATTTGACTGACTCACTAACTGACTGACAGTTCATTGCATTTTATTTCACTTTTTTTTTCTTCTCCTTTCTATAGTTTTTGTCCGCTTTTTTTTTACAATTTTTTTTTTCGTTTTCTTTTTTTATGTTTCTCCATTTGTTTTGATTTGACTTTTATCACATGTTAACTGTGATTTATGTTTTTAAAAACACTGTAAAATTTTGAATAATTTTTTTTATTAGTTTGGTTTTGTTTTCTTTTCGTTTTCGTTGTACAAATATTGTGGCATTTATATGTGCAACGTCTCTCCTCTAATGATAAGTGTGGCTGTAAGTAGCTGTTTTACATACATGTACGAGTGTTTTTGTTTTTTATGGGTGTTTTTTTTTCTTCTTTAATGTCCCAAGTGGTATTGCGTTAAAAACACAAATTTTAACGCTGCGTGTAAAAAAAAAGAAAAAAAAAATGATTTCATTGCCTCAATAAAATTCAGTTTAAAGTGTTTAAAGTTTAACATTTCAAAATCCACATCAATAATAATATTGTTAACAATTATTGTTTTTAAATGCTCAACAGATATAATAAATTTAATTTTTTAATTTTTTTTTTAACGATACGAAAACGAAACAGCAAACCTTTAGGTCCTCCTAGGTCATGTATACAATTAACACACACATCTAAATAGGTGTAAGAATCTAGATTGTTGACCAATTAAGTAAGTAAAATATTCTGCCTCTCAGTGTAGAATTATGGCCGTAATGTTTGGCATTCCAGGTTATCTACTTAGTCAGTCTCTACAAGTGACATCACAGAGATTGCATTCATGGTACTTGTATCAGCACCCTTACAGGCCTTAACGAAATGGTCACCCAACAACCGTCGTAAATAAAAGCGTTGTACAAATATATTTAGACATCAACGTGAGGTATTGCCTTGAGGTATTGCCTTGCACATAATCCGATAGATAAAACGCGTGATATGTTTAGGTCTTGATTTGACATTTTGGGTCTACGTTCTAACTAGATAGAGCCTAATAGAGCTCAAAATTCTTTGAATATGTATTTAATCTGATGTAGTTTTCAATTCTAAATTTAACTGTTATCGAGTTAAGAGTCACTTGTTCGAGTACGACTCAATATACTCACAGTGTTCTCATATTAAATCTTTGCTTTTAGATTATTTCATGAAAATGTCATTTCTTCGCTTAGGGAACACCTCATTTCCATTGGAATTAATCCATTTAATATTAATTTATTTTTCCTTGAGTATATTTCCTAATAATAAGGCTTTAATTTATCACATTTCTTTATAGCCTCTTAAATATCTTCCCCCGATCTCACCTTAAATTATTTTTCTCTCTCATTAAATCGTTTCATAACGACGATTTTGCCAATTAAACGCCAAATCAATTGTAAAACAATAAAATTAAGTGGTAGGTAGGTACTCCAGTAAAATTCTTAGAATAATAACCATTGATAATGATAAATTAATCTTGAAGTAAATCTTCGTTCGTCTTTACACTTGAGATTTTCTTCTTGTTGCTTCCAATCCATTTGCAATGCGGCTGGCGACTTCATTTTGTTGCTTCCACGAACTTCAGATAAGATTTTCAACGTCTTAATTTTTAAATGACTTTAGCCATTACAAGTAGATTTGTGGGGTTTTAGATACTGCGTTTTATTGTGTATTTTTCTTAGAAATGTTGTTGTTTTTGTTTTACTATTTTATTCAATACGAAGGAAGAAGGAATATTCGTTTATAAAAGTGCTGTCATTCATTAGCGCTTTTAAAGCATAATTCGTTAATGCTTTAAATGCAAGTTATTCGTAAGAATTTAAACGAAAAAATTACTTAAAGCGTGATTTATTATTAAAGAAATTATTATAAAGAAATTTTAGTTGAAGTATGTATATTCTTTGACAGGTTTAAGCTTCTTCCATTCCTTTAAAGACATTTAAAATTTTTCAATCGCTTCTAAAGAGAGAATTTAAAGCTTTAAGTTCGTAAGTTGGCCAGTAGGATTTAAAATGTTTTCAGTCTTAGTTTATGTCGTCTCATTAGAATTATTTATATGGACTTACATTTTGACTTGTGAATTCATTAACTTTCATGTTGCCGATAATGCGGTTTGCATTGGTATGCGTTAAATTCCCTACAACTCCCTTCAAAAAATTAACAATAAATGTTAAAGTCGTAGTAAACGAGACGTATGCTCATTGATTTTAAATATTCGTATCGTTATAAACATAATATTTTCAATGTTAAATCGTCTCGTCAACTTTTAAAATGATCGAAAAAGGTATTTTGAGCCTTTACCGTTTTTTCAGTTTCTTTCTATAACTTTGACTGACCTATCGTAGTTTTGCATTCATAAACGTTGGCCAGTTATATCGGCCTGTTATAATTTTTAAGTTTTACTCGAGTTTTGAATAATTACTCTACGTATCGACAATAATACAACATAGACTCGAGGAAGGGATTTAAAAAGACCCTTACGTCTGCTATTGAAGATGGGTTTCTAGAGCTAGGTAATACAATTGTAAAAGTCACATGAGTCTTTGCAGAAATAGTGTAGTATACATTGAAAGCATATCTACACAAAAATATGTGTGAATGTCTCGTTAACAGAGAATATTAAGTGAACATAATTGAAAAATTTGGAAAAGACAATGCAAAAAAAGTGAAAGGACATTTGAATCTTACAAAAATGTCAATGTCAAATGACAGTTTTTTTGTGACAATAGTTTCTGACAATTTTTTTTCTGAAGATTATGTTCTGACAAATTTTTTTGACAGTTTTTTTCTCACTATTTGTTTGTGAGATTCGCCGTAGTCTAGTAGATAGTGTGTTGGCTTATTAGACGAAAGCCCAGAGTTCGAATCGCCGGTCAGATATCAAAAACGAAATATGAAAAATTATTTCTTCGGCGCCTTCCTCTCAGCAGATTTCTGGCAAAAACTCTGAGAGTAAACAAAATTGTCATGAAAAGTTTCTCAAAAAAAATCTGTCATTCGGAGTCGACTTTAAACTGTATGGCCCGCTACTCATGTATAAAATTAACACACACAACACAAATGGTGTAAGAAGCTAGGCCGTATTCCTGATAGAACGGTAGTAATGGCCAATTATGTATGTATTTATTTGTTTGTGACAATTTATTTCTGAAAATTTATTCTGACAATTATTTTCTTCAAACTTTTTTCTGACAATGTTTTCCTGACAATATTTCTGACAATTATTTTTTGAAAATTAGTTTCTGGCAAATTTTTTTCTAAAAATTTTTTTTTTAACTAATTTCTTATTGACAGTTTTTTTTTTAAATGTGTTTGTGACAATTTTTTTCTGACAATTATTTTCTTCAAACTTTTTTCTGACAATGTTTTTCGGACAATTTTCGCATGTGTCCATATTGTTTATGCGTATAGCACGTCAGGGACCTCAAATACAATATATTCAATAAATTATTGTACTATGGTCTATGGTATCTGCTGTACAATCAACGATATTAGTGGAGCAGTCAAAGTCAATAAAGGCTTTAAGGAATGGAGTATAATCGAATAGGTGAAAATTCTGATTTGTGAGCCTTCCGATTGGCTCTACTATCCTCTTATTCGTATAACAAAAGAATATTCACACTTTTAGAAGCCTCGTTGCAAAGAATTTCCCAAAATCATAAAGTTTATTTATCTACTAAAAAGATAAGAAGGAAACTGTCAGCAATTTGATTTGTCAGACCACAATATAGCCGGGAAACCTTATGTGGCATTTACTTCCCATAGTCTCCTCTGAGGCTTTGGTCCTCGTATTGATACCATTGTATACGCAGGTCTTAAATCCAACAGCGGTTCTAATTGTCACTGTCGTATCATGTCATGTGTTCAACTCAATTGCTTTCAATTCTTTTGTTTCACAATTCTAAATGAACTCTACTCTTATTTACTTATTGGTCATTATAACCCTTCAGTCAGGATAACGACCTAGCTTCTCACACCACTTATCTTGTGAGCGTTAATTTTACACATGAGTGGCGGAACCAAAAAAAAAAATGTTTTTATTGGAAAGTTTTAAACTCTCATTTCATTTTATAATCATAAAAACATTAATCTAAGCACGGTAGAATCCAGTTTATTTCTTTGGTTTTACATTAGTTTGCTGCAGCTAAAGATAATCACTTGAAAAGTGATAAAAAACCAAACCATAAATCGTATTTTCAATCATATTTTTAAACACTCTTTGCAGCATTAGTTGTAAACAGCTGCTGTCAGACAGGGTACATTTGAAAGGCAACATGAGAATCGTGACACTAGTTGATTTGTTATGGCATTTTGAATGAGTAAACGAACGAATGAATGGATGAATGAACGGAATCAATGAAACTTGACTTGACTATCTATCTCGCGAGTATTTAATTTCTTTTTTCCAATCAATCGATCGCAGCTGTCTATTTTTATTTTTCTTGTTAATGATTTTCCTTTCAATGTTTTATTGCAAATACTTTCAATCTATTGGGGAAAAACCAAAAGAAAAGCTTAAAGATTTATGGTTGTTGCTGCTTATGCAGAGAACTTGAAACTTGAAAAGTGTACAGTATTGTGTTCCACTGTGAGACTGCTGCAAGTAGCCAGTGTTACCATAATTTCATTTAATTTTTATTTTGCTTTTCGTTTTTTGTTTTGTTATTATTTTTGTTTCAATTTCATTTTCTTGTTTTCTGTTTTTAGACGTTAAATTGAGTTCGAGTTTCAATTTCTATTTTTTTTATATGCATGTTGTTGTTGTTGTTCTTGTTGTCTTTGTAGTCTATTTATTGGTATTGAATTGCAATAAAAAATCAAAGCCGAAGTAGTAGTGCAGTGTAGTGTAAAGAAAAAGTCAATCAAAATGAAGCCAATTTAGTTAGTAGGAGACGACAATAGGAATTGTTCATTTGTCAACAACATTTAATTAGAAACTCTTGTTGTTGTTATGTCTCTGATTTTCTTTATTTTTCTATTTTATTTTGAATTTTTTTGTTGTTTTTTTTTTGTTCATTTCATTACGTTTTTGTTTCTTCTTTTTGTGCTTTTGTGGATTTTGCTAATGTTGTTGATGGTTTTCTGTTGTCATGAAATCAATGAAGCAATTCCTAAAGCCCATTATCGATCAAATTAGGGGCGTTCAAGAATTGGGTGGTATTTTTAAGCTTATAGAGGAAGAGGATGAAACTGGTTACTTACAATTTACGAAAACGAAAGATTCCTATATTTAATCAGCTTAACAACTATCACAAATCGGTTCCAAATATGCGGTTTTTACGGGATTTATTTGAAATTTATTACAGTTCCTGCAAGAACTTGGCTTTGTAAATGTTGTTACACGCTCTTGGATGCTTAAATGCCTTTATAACAAATGGTTAATTTTTGTTAGATTGATACACTGTGGAGATTAGTGTCGCAACTAAAGGGTGGGCCATTTAAAAGTTTACATTTAAAAATGCAATCAAACAAAAATGGTTAGAAATTTTGCCAGATTTAATTTTTGTGGTGAAGTACACTTGTTCCGACTAGAAATGCAATATTATTTCATTCATATGGCTGCCGCGACTAGCCCTACAGTGCTCTATTCGATCGGGCCATTTTTACGGGCACTTTTTCGAGTGTATTGGCAATGGAATCATGAATGTTGGCCTTCATGTACATGGTTTCTCGGCATAATACTTTTTTTTATCGGAAATAGTCCAATGGCGTCAAATCGCAGCTTATTGACGGGCAATTGACATGACCTTTTCGGCTAATAAAACGGTCATCAAACGTTTTACGCAATAAATCGATTGTGGCATGAAACCAAACAGTACCACATTTGACCAATCCTTATATCTTGGCAAAGGCATCACGAATGTTGACTTTTAAATGCTCAATTCTGTGTGGTTTGTCGTCATAACACTTTTTTTTAATGGTACCCAGCAGAAAAAAGTCCGACGATGTCAAATTGCAGCTTTATGGCGGGCAATCGACATCACCTTTTCGTCTAATAAAGCCGCCATCAAATGTTTGATTGTAGCATGAGATGTGTGGCAAGTTGCACCATCCTGTTGATATCAAACATTGTTTACATCAATACCATGAAGAGCGTGTACAAAAGAATCAGTTATCATGGTGCAAAAGGTACCTCCTCCATTAACCGTAATAGTTACGCCGTCCTCATTTTCAAAGAAATATGTGCCATTGATGCCTCCGCTCCACAAGCCGCAAATCTGTCCAGTTATATTCAAAAATATGAAAATATCTGTTGCCTATTATTACGTGAATGTCCCTATTGTTTACTCACTATGTGACCAACTTGTCTTATGTGTTTTTTTTTTGCCTACAACATTCATGTAAAAAACGCAATATTTAAAAAAAAAAAAAAAAAAAAAAAAGAAATAAAAGTCGGTAATATTTTATGTACACATTCGTGCTACAAGAGCACAAGTATTTGAAATCAATACGCGACTATAAATGTAATTTAATATTCAGAAAAATGAGAAAAAAACTCAGAATTAAAAATAAAAAATAAGACCGAAGAATAACTTGAAAATTAAATTGACATGAGATTTGATTAGAGTACCTGTTTACCATAAAAATTCCAAAAAAAAAAATAATAATAATAATACATACATACATATGTACATACATCAACAATAATAAAAGATTGAATTGATAAAGTTTCAAAGTTTTAGGAATTCAAACTCCTTTTTGCATACAAGCTTTTTGTGTGTAGACATGTCATGAGACATGAATTACCGTCTCTATTTTTAAATCTATGTATGTTTGTATACTAATTTTATTCCAAAGTGATAGATTTTTTATATGTTTAACACCGATTCCTAATGATTAAAGGCACCGTAGTTTAATAGGTAGTGTGTTGGCTTATTAGACGTAAGACCACGGTTCAAACACCAAGTCAGACATCTCGATCAAAACGAAGCATGAATAAATATTTCTTCGACTACTAGCTCTCTCAAATGTTCTAAAAAATCTGATGTTCGGAATCCATTTTAAACAGTAGGTCTCGCCACTCATGTATAAAATTAAAACACACAACTTAAGTGGTGTAATCCTGACTGAGGGCTGACCTGCCAATTCACAAAGCCAACGGTGCCCTCGTAGTCAAGTGATTAGTATGCTAGACTATTAGTGTGAGAGTTGTGGGTTCGATTCCCATCAAATACTATGGTCTGTTTTACTATACCGAACATTAGGTCTGATCTATTCAGCTAATAATTACAATATAATTTGTAACTGTATTGGAATTAATAAAGAAATCAATACTCTCAAGTGTGTAAAGATAGATCTTAGTATTTATTACCCTGGACGCAAACCAAGGCAGTTAACATAGCTTTGTCATGTTACCAACAAAACTCTATTAAACAATTAATTTAAGACTTGGAAAAAACAAACAGAAAAAAGGATTAATATTCCTGGGTAAAATTCGGTAAAAAAGCACAAATTGGTAAATTAAGTTCCATTCTTAATTGTTGTTACAAAATATCGCGTAATAAGAACTACAAAAACCCGATAATCACTCATTTTTGAAAGCTAATGTAAATCGGTATAATTAAATCAATATAGGGATAAATCGGGACGACATGGGTGGACAAAGTGAATCGTTTTTAATAAATATTAAGTCTCTCTGAGCGTATTAGATCTTTTGTTATGATGTTGACTCTGTGGTTTTGAGCCAACACCTTAGCTACTATACTGTAGACACTTCAACCACTATACCTCTTCAATTTAAATTTTTTTTTTTTTGTGATTATTAATCTTGTTAGGAATAAAAATTGCTATAATTAAACACATTTGTTAAGTCCACCCTTTAAATTAGTTTTTTAATCAAAAAAAAATCCTTTTAAAGTACAAAACTTGCTTCCTGAGGTAATTTTTATCTTATTTTGCCCGGAGATGATTTTTTTTCGTTATTTTTTTTATTCAATAAACCAAAATGCAGACACCTGCTACTAATCAAAATCCAATTTTATTTCATTTCATTAATACGAATCAATTCAATTTCTTTCAATTTCAATTAAAAAAAAAAAAAAATTAAAAAACAGGTCATAAGCGTGCGTGTGAAGTGGTATGGAAAAGAAATTAAAAAAAAAGAGAATTTTTTTTTGTATTGTTTTCCTAAAAATTATCGAATTTTTTTTTTAACTCATTAGTTATAAATTTTATAAATGATTTTTCTTTTTTTCAATAGAAAAGATGCCACCAGCCATTTGCTTGCCATTTGTAGGTACTACCATCTCTCTATCAATATCGCTTTGAATTAAAATCGTCGACCGACCGACCGACCATTTCTCTTCGATTGCCGGGTATAATTGTGTGGCTTTCATTTGGTTTTTTTTCCAATTCTATTTTAACCTTTAAACCAACCGTACAATTAAAGCCAATTGATTAATTTTCCTAAACGCCGGAAGCTGTTTTACTTGCTTCCCTATGGATGGTTGGATCTGGATTTAGTTTTTTTTCGCTTTTTTGTTTTCATTTTGGAAGCGCTTTTTTTTTGAAAAACTATTTCTCGTTTTTTTGTTTTTGGTTTTGACTGTCTAGACCAATAAAAGTTGGTTTGTTTGTTACGTTTTTTTTTCTTTTTTTTTTTTTTTGGTTTAAACGTGTGCATATTGCCTGTAATGATGATTTGTTTTATCTTTTTTTCTCTTGATTTTAATCAATACCATTCGAAGCGCTTTTGTTTTATTCGTTTTGAAGTGTTTTATTTTATTTTATTTTGAATTTCTTCTCATTCTATTATTTAACTTCACTAGTATGTTAGCATTTTCTATTTTTAATTTTCCTCTTTTACAATACATATACGGTGGAGAATTTGTTGGAAATTTCTATTGTTTCTTTCTTTTCTAATTTTTTAAATCATGGACATTAATTGTATTCCATTGAACAATTTTAAATTGAGAATGTATTTGACTTTCTAATAAATAATTCCAATGTTTATAAATAAATCAACATGACAGTTATCCAGACATTCAGAACGAAATATTTGAATAGGCGGATCAGTTACCTTGCACTTTTTCAAGTGTATGACGAACGTAACTCGGCAATGACATCACGAATGTTGGCTTTCAAATGTTCAATTGTCTCTGGTTTGGCGTCATAACATAACAGAAAGTAATCCAACGATGTTAAATCGCAGCTTGTTGGCGGCCAATTGACATCACCAATTTCGGCTAATTAAACGGCCATCAAACGTTTGACACAATAAATAGACATTTCAGCCATATCTTCGATATTTTTGGCTATAAGCACTGTACTAGAACGCTCACATCGTGAAGCATCAACAATGAAACTAGTTTCACGAACTTTAGCAATAAAATCTAGCATATACCGGGCTCTGTTGATCCTTCTATGCGACCAAATTTTGTACGACATTTTCGTAACATTTCCGATGAATTGTTTTTTTTGTGAAAATAAATTTCCCAAAAACCACAACGTTGCTCAAACGTAAATCAATACATTACGTTCAGTGGAAATATATTCAAAATTGTAGTCTAGAGGGACCCCTTTCGAGTCATGGTAGTCGGTTAGTTGGAATAATTTTTGAACTTGAGAAAATGAATTTTGAAAAAAACCGATTTTTGCTCAAAAATATATCAAAATTCTCTATAAGATCAATAGCCAGTCTGAAACATATGGGGCATGGTACACCTGCTCGACTATGTGCAAATGGTAGTCCAGGGGATTC
>QOCX01000122.1:341683-384649 GCA_005959815.1 Sarcophaga bullata
ACCGTAGTAGTGGGATAAGCATACACATAATTATGTTTCAGTTCACCGTTTTGGAGACCCATTGTAAAACGTTGTAATCTAAAAGTTTCCAAGTCTGGCCCATCATTCATCTTCTCTTAACAATGGCACTTTAGCAGTCCTGATATGACTCCGCTATAATATAAATTGTGGAAAGTTGTAGAGGACATGGTTTGCTGCTGTGGCCAATTTTCCAATTGACGACGTGTGTACAAGAACTCAAATTTTTTTTTTCAGTTTTGCCCATAAAAGGCACGTCTATGGGTTATTATTTTGTATAAGGAATACTTCCTTAACGACGTACTGTAATGTAGTCACATAAATTCAATTTAGGACCATAACTTTATAAAATTCCCTCTCTTCTTCACCTGGGCCGGTACAAATAAAAAGTACTTTTCAGTATCTTCCCTTGTATAATACAATATTGTACGTAATTTTAAAAAAGAATTTTTTGTTTTCTTTAAAAAATTGTTCGTTTATATTGTCAAAATTTTATGTCGTCAATAAAGCCGAACGATAATATTCAAATTCAAACAGATTCAAATGCAACTGATCAAAATAATTCGCCAGTTCTCGTCTGCGAGCAAGTTTCCGTAGAAATGCGTCAACATTGCCATCATCCCCGAACCGAAGGCGTAGATGCGAGAGCACGCAACAAACTTTATTTAGCTTGTGTCGTATGTTTCGTTCTAATGGCAATTGAATTCACAGGCGGTATAATTTCAAATAGTTTGGCTGTGACCTTGGATGCAGCACATCTTTGTACAGATCTAGTCAGTTTTCTAATTGCTCTTCTGGCCATCTGGATAGCAGGACGACCGGCCACACAGCGTTTTAACTTTGGCTGGTATAGAGCGGAAATAATTGGTGCCTTATTTTCGATTTGCCTGATATGGTTCATGACTGGCAGTTTGTGTTATTTGGCAGTGAAAAGAATTCTACGGGGCACATTTGAAATAGATCCGGTAATAATGATGATAACTTCTGGCATTGCGGCAATTTGCAATTTCTTTTTGGGTCTCATGTTGTATGCAGATATGGAAAAATTGAGTATTTGGTTTCATTTAAAGAAGGCTAGTGTTGTCAGATTGAAACATCGTTCCAAATTGTTAGCACAGCATACGGTTAACACTCAGGCAAGGACAATTGGTAACAATTGCGTATGTCCGTTTAAAGATGAAAGTATACAAACCACACCATCTCTGCAGTATATGTACAGAAGTGATACAAAAAACCGTAATTTACCAGTACAAACGGCTATATTAAATGCATTAGGCGATATGCTGCAAAGTGTGGGTGTCTTTGTGGCAGGCGTTACAATTTACTACCAACCAACCTGGATAATGATTGATCCCATATTGACTTTTGTTTTTGCTTTTATTGTGCTGATTGCAACATTGTGTATCATAGGCCAAGCTGTAATGGTCTTAATGGAGGCAACGCCCACCTATTTGGATTACGACGAAATCAAAAAAGTATTCGAAAGCATTAAAGGCGTAAAGAATGTTCATAATTTAAGAGTTTGGGCCTTAAATCTGGATAAAGTTGCCTGTTTGGTGCACTTAGAAATTGATGAGAATGCCAATCCTACAGATATATTACGTCAAGCCAATCATACAATTCATCGGCATTATAATTTCTTTGAGACCACCATACAAATTGAATAAAATTTCAAATAAACGTTCTAGAAAATTTTGTACCAACGTTCATGTTCGTGTCTATGAATTGTTATCAATAAGTGCATATGACTCATATGACTTTTCGTCAGTAAAATGATTTCAAAATAATTCATAAAAATATTTTATGGTCTATTTTCCAAAGATGTAATCAAAATGCACTTAAATTATGTACTTAACGAGCTCATTATATTGCTTGTTTGTTCGATTTTATTACACTTTGCCTTACTTATGTTTTTCTTTTAAAATTATTGTAAACAAATAAAATATTTTTCCAATAATGATAATGAAGTCTTAATGCAGTTGTAAATCATAGAAAAAGTTTTCGAAATAAAAAGATAAGAAAAGCAATAATTTATAGCAGAGCCTGTACTTTGTTATCAGTTTTAAAAAAAGGGGGGGGGGGGTTTAACCATTTACAACTTTAAATTACAGTTATTCCGGTTAGAAATGGAATATCTCAGCAAAGGCACCACGAATATTGAACTTCAAATGCTCAATTCTATCTGGTTTGTCGGCATAACACTTTTCTTTAGGGGCATTCCACAGAAAAACTTTGACAACGTTTTCGTTCATCATTTTCACTAATTAAACAGCCATCAAATGTTTGACGCAACAAATCGATTGCGTCAAGAGATGTGCGGTAAGTTGCACCATTCCGTTGAAACTGAACATCGCTCACATCAATGCCATGAAGAACGAGTGCAAAAAAATCGGTTATTATGGTGCTATAGGTGTTTTCATTGACCGTAATGGTTGCGTCGTCCTCATTTTCAAAGAAATCTAGGCCGATAATGCCTTCGCTCGACAATCTGCACCAAACAGTCACTTGCAATGGGTACATTGACTTCTATAAGACCACGGGTGTACAGCAATTTTGCTTAGTAACATACCCACCGAGATGAAAATGAGCTTCTTCCGATTTTTTTTTTCCAAATCGACATCATCCTGCTTAGTTGCCCCATCTATTCCAATAAATCCTAACGTTCATTACGTTCAGTGGAGTTAATTTTGTGCCAGAATAGAATGACATAAGTATTGCCAGATTCGAAATAACCGATGGTTCATATTTAAACCGATAAATGGTCCACCTGATATTTAAAAAAAAATTTTTTTTTTCTGGAAGCCCAGTTCAATTTTTCGAATTTTTAAGAAAACTTGAAACATTTCCAGGAATAACCTCATTCAGGAATGTTTTGAGGATCATTTCTGTTTTGTCGATATGCTGCGAAATCATCTAAAAGATGTTCTGTACACAAACATTTCTAAATTTCGAGTGCAGGAATCCTTCTAGGAAACCTATCTTGGACAGCAGCACTATAAATAACGAACCACTTCTTATGCTGAGTTGTCTTTATAATGGTGTGAAAAGCTATGTCGTAACCCTGAGTAGAGGGTTGTAATGACTAATTTTTATCCCATTTTCAATATTAATTTCAATAATTTCTGGATTTAATTTTATTTTTTTTCTTTTTTTATTTTGTCAGATAAACGAAACGAAAGTAAAATCATAACCAGACATCTGAGTACTAAGTGCAGCATTATATAGTCAGTCGCCACGTAATAGCGCATGATTTTAAATTTATAATGTCGTGTATGTTTTTGTTTTTTCTTTGTTTAATTTCCTTGAGAAATGTAGGATTAAAAATTTTTATTTTATTTTTGTAAAAAACTACCCGCAAAATAAAATATGACTGCTGATTTATTCCGCAGTAAATTGTTGTTTTTTATTTTTTTTATTCAAAAAAAAACAAATTGAAAATCATATTTAATGTGGGATTTCATTTCAATTTTCGAATCCCTTGCCATATTGTCTTCGTGTCAGTTGATTCAAAGCTAAAGTGCATCCATTCATCCATTCCATCCCTGATGTATTTTGTTTGCATGTAATGGATTGATTTGTTATGATGCCATCCATATTTTATCGTTGCATCTTTTTTACTCCTCTTTCTTCCTCTTTTCACTGCCATGTACTTGTGTATAATATATCTGTGATTTGTTTACTTCGGTGTGATTTTTTGATTGTGACTGTTTGCATTGTTATTATGGCATTATGGCATCGTAATCTCTTTTCTTTTCTTTTTTTTTTTAGATAAACAAGTACTCTAATCGTATACGATTATGGAAATGCATTTCCATTTCGATTCGATTTTCGTTTTTGAAAAATAAAAACAAAATTTTTTTCTTGCCTTGTTTATTTCGTAATGTGCTGTCAATTGTCAAACTGTCAAAAAGTGTTTTTAATTAAAATTTGAATATTTTTCAGAATCCGTTAATCGTTATATGGCTTGTGGTTTAAATAGGATAAGTGTGGCTAAAGATATTTTTAGAAATTAACTTGATATTCAGAGTAAATAAAATTGCCATGGAAATGTTTCTCAAAAATCTGTCGATCGGAGTCGACATTAAACTGTAGGTTCCGCCACTTTTTTTTTATAAAATTAACACATACAGCATAAGTGTTGTAAGAAGCTAGGTTGTCATCCTGACTGGGTTGTAATGATCAATTATGTTACAATTTCATAAGATTCACTTGTGAACAAACAGTTGTACAGTGAATTCGCCTATTGGCTAGAGATCAGATGATGGGTTCTCACATCCCAAAATTGTTCCAGCCATTCCACTACCATATTTCGAAACCCTCTGAACTACCATTTATATATAGTATACTACCATTTGTATGTATCGGGTAGGTATACTACTACTTCCCACATGTTCTAGAGAATTTTCAAGCAAATAATTGATATTTTCAAAGTAAATTTTCTCAATACCATATCGCTTTTTATGTGATTATATAGCGGATTATATTACGAGGCATTGAAACCTTCCTCTGCATATAGTACGGCACTCATGGATCCTAAAATTAGCTCCTAAAAAGTAGGCTGTTAAACTGCTAACAGTGCTCTGTTAAAGGCAAATTTTGTTGTGTTTAGAGAAAATCTTGCTCTGTTAACGCCAAATGTGGCGCTGCTAAAATTTATGGATTGCGTCTTGGATTATCAAAATTCAATTTATCTTCACATACATTTTTGTTTCGCGGGAGGTAGTTTTGACAGATTCTCTTATGCTGATTTTTTACAAACTTAGTTTTGTTTATGTCTATATAGGCGTTGACATTTTTGAACATTTTTGTTTTAAATTTGGAATTGTACTTTTACGAAATCTCATATAACTATGAGAAAAGTTACCAAACAGTTTCTCTTGTCAATTATAATTAATTTATTCATTTCCATTTAGAAATGCTTTGTGATCTGTTAAAACTGTAACTGATCTAATTATATGGCCACTACTGTTGCATATGCTTTATATAAACAACGACCCTTATAAAAGCTTTGCTCCGTTTTGGTGAAGAGGTCATGACAGTTCAACCTATTGAGTGTGTAAAATTATTTCTACAAGACAAGTCAAAGTGAAATTGATACCATTGGCCTATTAAAAACGCATAAAAATAGTGTATGTTTGTGTGTGAATATGTTGACATGATAATGATGATGATGATGATGATGATGTATGTGTGTGGTTTAATAATAATTTTATTTATTTTGTTTTTTTTTATTGTTTTTCTTTTTTTTCGTTTTATAATAAAATTACTTAATAAAGTTAATAAACTATTTACATGTAAATCTACTGCATTTAATATTGTTGTTGCACAGATTTTACAAACAATAATTCACATAATTATGCAACTTTTTTTTTTGCTTTGATTTCTTTTTTTTTTGTTTTTTAATGAAAAATAAATTACATTTTTTATTCAACAAGTTTTATTTTTCATTAACAATTTATTTAATTTTAATTGTATAAAAGCACACACAAACATACATACATACATACATACATACATACTCGTACACAATACTTACATTGTTCACCTTTTACGGTCTATACATATAAGCATAAAATGTAAATTTGTATGAAATTGAAACACCAGTACTCGGGTCTACATAGCATTCATTAAATTAATGCATACGGATGTAAGTCTATGTGTATGTTGGCTATGGAAGTGATTGATGCTGGTAGTGCGATAATGCATGCCATCAGTGATTAACATACTTACACATGACTTTTGGGGGTATCTCGGTTGGCTTGTCATTAATAACACATAAGTTGAACGGTTTTTTTTCTTTTCTTCAATCGGTGTTTTAGGTTTGAGTTTTTCATTTTATTTTCTATGAAAAAATCCAAAAACAATTGATTTTATTGCCTGATGAATTTACTGGTTTAAAGTCATTATGTTTTTTTTGAAAAATATATCGTAACATTTCATTTAAATATGAAAACAATACACACAAATTTCAAGTTAATTAATAATATTTATTACAATAAAATTTTTTTGCTTCAAAATTGTCTGGAAGAGAGAGATGGGAAATAGTACACCTACCGACTATAACACAAATGTTAGTCCAGAGGGTCCTCTTTCAAATATGGGGATAGTTGGAATAATTTTGGGATTCGATAAAATTAATTTTGAAAAAATCGAATTTTGGATAAAATGGCCACTGATCTTCCCAGAAATTATTCCAGCTACCAAACTACCATGGTGCGAAAACCACTTGCTAGTCAAGTAGGCGTGATATGTTCCAAAATGGCCACTGATCTTGAGAATTATCAATCAAAAAACTCATATTTTCAAATCCAATTTTCTCAATACCATATCACTTGCTATGTTACTATATTGCTGATTATATTAAGAGGCCTTGGAACCTTCCTTTGAATATGGTATTGTACTCATAGGCCTAGTATACATGTATTCTAAAATTAGCTGCTAACCAAGTGGACTTGTTCAGATGTTACAGCTAACAGTGCTCTGTTAAGTGAAAATTTTCTTCTATTAAGAGAAAATTTTGCTCTGTTAACGTCAAATGTGACGCTGCTAAATTTATGGATTGCGTCTTGGATTTTCAAATTCGAATTGAAGTGATGTAATCAGACAATTATTGAACAGATAATGTATAAGTTTTTCGGTATACTTATAAACATAATTGGTCATTACAACCCAGGATTACGACCTAGCTTCTCACACCGCTTATGTTGTGTGTTTTAATCTTATACATGAATGGCGGGACTTACAGTTTAAAGACGACTCCGAACGATAGATTGTTTGAGAAACTTTTCATGGAAAATGTTTTCGTTATACGCAAAGTTTTTGCCAGATATCTGCTGAGAGGAAGTTGCCGAAGAAATATTTTTTCGTTTAGTTGGAGATGTTTGACATGGGGTTTCTAATACCTACTGGTATGAGCACCTAGGCTGTAATGACAAATGTTGATATAAAACCATCCGGAGACTCTTTACAGAAGATCATCTTTTGAAATATGAATAAAAAAAAAAGAAAACAATGAAAAATAATTTAAGAATTGGTAGCTCATGTGACATTACAGGAAATGCTATTGGTAGTAGCCTAAGTTCACTAATATGTCACGCTGTTTCCAGTTATGAATTTTAAGTTTTCATTCAGCAAAGCGCAAGAACTTGTCAAAATCCAATAATTTTTATAGAATACAACAATTAATTACAACAATTAATAGAAGTGCTATTAAATGTTATTCTATTTTATTCCAATGCTTTATTTTTTTATAACAAAATTTTTTTAGTTCGTTTCTATATATGTTTGTTTCAATAAAACTTGTGTTAATTTTGTTTGAAAACATTTGAAAACAAAATATGTTCAACAATAAAATGTAAAACAAAACAGAAGACTACACCCCCCCAAAAAAAAGTTGTGTTGGAACATACCGTTCAAATGATTCGCAATTGCATGTCTAAAGTCATATTTAAATTCTAACTGCCGTTATTAGTCATTGTATCTACGATTATAACAAATTAAACATTTAAAATTTATGATATCTGCTCTGCCATGCCATGACATGCCATGTGATATATGCATTGTCTGTCTACTCCCAGTTCTCTCGCAGCACTACAACATCATAAACTTATAGAACCCAAAACCTATTGAGAGGAACAGACAGAGAGATTGTTTGCATATCGTTAGATTTTGTTTGTGAAACATTTTAGGCTTTTCTCTCTTTCTTTCTCTATTGTACTAATAGTTCATAACATACATGCCAGTAGTAAAGGCCTGGCCTGTATGCATTAACTCATGCATAAGTGCAGGTTTATACTCTCATAGCATGTCATCATAAGTCTATATAAAACTGGCTATTTCTTGGTGTATTTGTTTGTTTGTAGTATTTTACAAAATTTTAAAGAAGACGTAATATTATTAAAATTGGAATTGATACAACATTGAACTTTCCAGACGCGTTGAATTTTATCAACGTTAACAGAGCAAAATTTAACATTAACAGATCACTGTTAACTATAGAAATTGCCTACGTTAAAGCTCTATTATACTTCAAATAATCATGGAATTCATTTGAAAGAAGTTATTTTGAGGATAAAAGGTTCTTATGGCTATCTCGGCTGGCCTCACTGTACCTCTTACGATCGGACTAATTTCCGTGCATTTTTTCGAGTGCATGGGGTCGTATCTCGGTTATGGCATCTCGACCGTTGACCTTCAAATGCTCAATTGTGTCTGAATTATCGGCATAATACTTTTCATTAACGGCGCCACACAGAAAATAGTCTGATGGTGTCAAATCGAAGCTTGTTAAGGGGTAATTGACGTCAACATTTTGGTTAATTGTGGTGTGGTAAGTTGCCTGATGAAATCAAACATCATTCACAGCAATATCATAAAAAACAGTTACAAAAATAATCAGTTATTATGGCTGCGTCGTCCTCATTATAAAATAAATATGGGCCAATGATGCTTCCGCTTTACGAGCCGCACCATACAAACAGTCATTCGTAATGGGTGCATTGGCTTCTGTAAGACCACATGTGGGGTTTCTGAGCCTCAAATACGGAAATTTTCCTTATTAACATGGCCACCAGGATGAACATAAGCTTCATTCGAAAAGATGATTTTTTTTTTATTTTTTGCAAAATCGGCATCATTGTGCAATTTCTCGTTGACTCAAATTTCCAATAAACCTTGACGATGCCGAAGCGGAAATCGATTCATTACTTTCAGTGGCGATAATATACTGAATTTTGGATGGAATAGAATGACATAAGTAGTGCCAGATAGGTGGCCCACTCGATATTATGAAATTTAGGTTGATTGAGTACTAAGGGAAACAGCAAAGCATACCGGGCTTTAATCATTTCATATGATATTGCCATTGTACTTGCAACATTGTTGCATTGTTTACCATTCATTTTTGCATATAATTTGTGTCTTTTTTTCGTTTGCATTTTCATTTATTATTATCAAAATATGTATGTATGTATCTCGTATGGGTGTTAAAATATTATTTGAAATTGTCGTTTAACAAATGCCCATTGTAAGATGACAAAATGACAAATACGAGTATGTATAGCAATCCATTACCATAATTATTTGTTTATACATTTTGAATTTTAAATTTTACAAAATTTATTTTCATTGTTGTCGGCTTAAAATGCAAATATTGTTGAAAATCATTATCGTTTTATTATGTGTGTTGTTTGTTGAAATGTTATCGAAAATTAAGTTTTTCTTGCCAATTTATTTATTTAAATTATTAATTTACTATCATTTATTATTATTACAAATGTGCAAACATACAACACGAATACAAACATAAACACATACGAATATAATATTTATTTAATGATTAAACACGAATTACCACAAAATGGTACACAATATTATGCTGGTCATTTAGAGATTTTATTTTATTTGAATCAGTTTTATTGGATTTAAAATGAGGGCTTTTAAAATGCTCCACATTGTGAGTGCGTCTGATATGCCCATCGTTAGAATATGTAACTAAGAGACTCTTCCCTCAAAGCATAATTGAGAAATTTTTAAGTCACATTCTTAAGTGTATCCTTATTAAACATTTGTAATGGAATTCATTTTATGTTTTTAGTTGCATCTCAACGAAGTTTGAGAACAAGTTTCACGGGAGCATCACTGAAAAATTCCTTTCATTTCAAAGTGCCTTGAAGTTATGCAGAATCTATGAGAAAAAATAAATAAAATAATTCATAATATTTCATGATAATCCACCAACACTCTAGTAGGTAGTGTGTTGGCTTATTAGACGAAAGGCCTGGGTTCGAATCCCCGGTCAGACATCAATAACGAAATATGAAAAAATATTTCTTCGGCGACTTACTCTCAGCAGATTTCTGGCAAAAACTCTGAGAGTAAATAAAATTGCCATGAAAAGTTTCTCAAAAAAAATCTGTCATTCGGAGTCGACTTTAAACTGTAGCTCCCGCCACTCATGTATAAAATTAACACACAACATAAGTGGTGTGAGAAGCTAGGCCGTAATCCTGACTGAAGGGTTGTTATGGCCAATTATGTATGTATGTATGTAATCCACCAATAGTTTAATCTTTGCTTATAAGAATTTGGTCCTCTGCAGCCATGAAAAAGCAGAGGTAGACAACAATTGAGAATGTAACAACAGCTCACTGAAATACCTTCTCAATAGTAAGGAGGCAGGAAAATGGTCATCTTAGATACAATGGTATGCAGCAGTCGTTCCCTATATTAAAATTAATACATACAACATAAGTGGTGTGAGAAGCTACATCATAATAGCAACTAAAGGATTATAATGACCAATTATGTATGTATGTGTAGTCTTGAATGCTAAGATTGAAAAGAAAATTGACAAGAACAATACACATGCATAATTTCCATGAAGTTTTAATGGAAATAAAGTTCATGTTTTCATTCCTATGAAAGTGCAGGCAATTCACATTCCTTTTATTATTTTATTTAAGAGTGCCATAATACAACCACATGGTGGTAGTAATCACAAGGAAAAACTCTTCTATTATTAGCCTGGAGAATGTTTTGAGAAAATTATTGAACATTTCTAAGTAAAATTGTTTCTTTATAAGTGGAATTTAAAAAAAAAAGTATTTCAATTTCTATTAAAACTAATTTGATTTCGCCAATTTCTCAATAACACACAACACACATGGCGGCTGGTTGGCCCATTATCGTAATACATTCATTCATAATTCCATTCATTTGTGCTCATGCAAGTGATATTGACTAAGTGAAGTATTTTTTGTTTTTTTTTCTTTTTTTTTAATGCAAACGACGCCTTAAATTGCATGTAATTGTTTAAAAAAAAGAAAAAAGAAGGCATTTTTATTTATCATTTACAAAAACAAGACAAGAAAAAAAGAAGAAAAATTATTATTGTGGGCTGTTTATTGTCTTTATGAAATAAAAAAAAAAAATTTTTTTTGTTGTTTTTCGCTTTTCAAGATCAAGTTCATGAGCGCTTTTTTAGTTTTCTTTTTTTCATATTACTATGCCGTGCTATGTAGATAGAAACTAAAAAATAATTGCAACTCATAGCCGTAGACATTGAGTGTGATAAGGTATGGAAAGGTAAGGTAGGAGGTATAATGCTGCTAATATTAGTTTTATTGTGTAGTAGGCATGTTAACGTTGCATGCAACAATAATTATATTGTAAGACAATGTTAAACTTAATGTTTATATTTGTTGCTTATTTTGTTGTTGTTATTGTTGTTAGGTTTTCATTCTTTTTTATTTTTTTTGGCGTTGGTTTCTTTTTTAATACAGATTATGGGTAATTATTTGTAATTTTATAAATTAAACACAAAAAAATAAAGAAAAAAATTCTTTTTTCTTCTGCAAAGGTCTTAGAAATAATCATTAAAAAATATTTTTACTATTCACAGCCAAAGTTAAAACCATTTGTAATACCTTTTCGAACTTCTGTAAAGAAAAATTTTCAAAAATTATAATCAAAAAGAGTTACATAACATACATACGTACATAATTGGCCATTACAACCCTTTAGTGAGGACTACGATCTAGCTTCTCACACCACTTACGTTGTGTGTGTTAATTTTATACATAAGTGGCAGGATTAACAGTTTAAAATTGACTGCGAACGACAGATTTTTGAGAAACTTTTCATACCAAAAAAAATTTTTTTTTCTCACAGTGCTTGCCAGTAATCTGCTGAGAGAAAGTCAGTCGGAGAAATATTTTTTCATGCTTTGTTTTGTTGGAGATGTCTGAACTGGGGTTTGATACATGGCACTATGTCTAATAATCCAATACACTACCTACTAGAATACGGCGACTTATTTCCCTGACTTGCACTTCCTTCGAAAGAATTTATCAAGGACAGTCTCTTTTCGCTGACTTTTCAAAGATAATGCCGACAACGATTATCATAAGAAGGTCAGGCATCCGTTTTCTTAAAAGAATAGGTATCAAAACAAAGTCCTTAATAATCCACTCAATGGAGCAATCCACTATGTTTTCAACGACAGATGGAAAACTTATCTCTTTAGGCGAACAATTATCTGCCTATTTGACTTAAATTTAGTAAAGCTAAAGTAAAACATTCGCCAGAGTTTAGTATTTAGTGTATTGGCTTATTAGACGGGAGGCACAGACAGCACGAACAAAAGGAATTATTTAAAAAAATATTTCTGAAGGGGCTTCCTGTCAGCAGACTTCTGCCAAAAACTTTCAAAGTAAATAAAATTGTTATGAAAATGTCGGCGTTGACTTAAAACTGTAGGTCCTGCTACTCAAGGATAAAATTAAGGTCGTAATCCTGCTTAAGGGCTTGTTATATAACCAATTAAACCATTGACCAATTGACCATTTTAACTGAATGAATATATTACTTGCATTGCAGAGCTTCAAACATTTTTCTACAAACTACATCCTATTTTATATCAAATATTCTCTTTCTCTTTAATTCTAATAAAAAAAAAAAAAAAAAAAACAAAATATAATAAATTTTCTTTTTATAATTTCAGGTTCCTCAATTTATACTAACAAGCTCAACAATCTTCATGGGTACGAAGGACCATTTAATTGTAAGTTTAATTTCTTATTAAAGTTGTTTAAAGTCTCATGTACGATTGTACGGAATTAAATTGTCGTAGTAATTGTGTTTTTAAAACCTTTTTAAATTCATAATTCTTTTGATAAAACTCTCGAGTTAAGTTTTTCATTTCCAAAATGCATATTTAATGTGAAATTATTGCAGTCATGCTGCTTTAAAAGTCCATCCTCTTGTACCACTAGACAAAGAGAGAGAGAGAGAAAGAGAGAAAGAGCATTGAAATGAAATTATAATGAATTTATGCATTTTTAAACACATTTGAGATGAAAACAAAAGCAAAAGCGAGAAAGAAAACGTTCATGAAAAATTATCATTAACAAAATTGCCAAGAGTTAAACAATGACACAACAACAACAGCGTAACAACAATAACAATAATAACACTAACAAAATTGCAGCAATTGTTGTATGCGTACTTCCTGAAAATATCTCTTTTTCCCATTTAAAAAAAAAAAATTTTTTAAATTTTTATTTTTCTTCATTGTTTTTGTTATTGTTTTGCATTTAAACGCGCGAAATTGCTTCAGGCGCACATCCATGAAAATACTGTGCTAAACATCAACAGCAATAACAACATTAAGATATTGTTGTTGCCTGACTGTGCATGTCTGTCTGTCTGTCTGTCTGTCTGTCTGTCTGATTGTTTAACACTCGTTGTCTCACTACAAAGATGCAAGCGATTATAATGGCTTTGATGATAAAATTAACAATTTTGTTGTTTTATGATGGCTACAGGGCGGGCAGTGCCATATTACAACAAACATACTTATTGCATGCATACATATACAATTTGTATGTTGATGGTATGGTGTGTATAGTGTGTGCCTTTCCTTTAAACACAATATAAAATCACGGTTAGCAAAGTGGAAAATTTATTGGTTTCATAAATAATCGCAAATAATGTGAATTCTAGTGTGTAGTCAGGGAAAAAGCTGAAAAGGAAAAATTTTAAAACAGAAATCTTTTGTCCCAAAATTTAATTTTTACTTGGTAAGCGTTTTTTTTAACTCAATTTTATTGAAGTATACGTTGGAAATTCTCTACTACACCACATAAATATTCGCTAAATTTTCTTAAGAAGTTTTTTTCTGTTCTATTCTAGTTATCTTGGTTCAGTTATTGTTCGATTTCCATAAAGTTCTTTTATTATCGGGTGGACCATTTATCGGTTTAAATTTGAATCATCGCTTATTTCGAATCTGGCAATACTTCTGTCATTCCACTCTGTCACAAAGTTCTCTTCACTGTATGTAATGTATCGATAAATGCTTGAGCAACGTTGGGATTTATTGGAAATTTATTTCCGAAACATAAACAATGGGTCGGAAATTGGATGAAAATTAAAAAAAAGAATCGGATGAAGCTCATTTTCATCTTGGTGGGTACGTTAATAAGAAAACTTGCCGTATTTTGGGCTCAGAAAACCCACGCGTGCTATTATTGAAGCCAATGCACCCATTAGTGGCGACTGTTTGGTGTAGCTTGTGAAATTTAGAATTACTGATCAAGAAATTGTTGACCTTATGAAATAACTGCAGCTAAACATGAATTTTTTTGATAACTTTCCGGCTCTAATCTCCATTGTTAATAGCACCTCCTGCAGAATTCCATGTTTCTTCTGTTATTCCAAGTTCTTCGGAAACTCGTATTATTGTCTTTTTTCATTTCTTTTCCTACAACAGCATCAGTTCCATCCTGTTTTTGAAATGTTTGTACCGTAAGAATACGAGTGCTAACGTTCAACCCACTTTCCTTCTGGTATTCTTAGAATCATATTGAGTAAAATAAGTTCACTGGTTTTGATTTCTATTGAGACATTGCTAAGCTACCAGATCACTCGTTAGGAATTGGGTACGATTGACAGAGATTAATTGATTTATCTACATATGGTTTATAGATTGAATTTTTCAGATGTTCGTTTCGAACGTTTTAGTTCTAACGTCCATTACAATCCCTTAGTAAGCTGCCAGATGGCCACAGGTAACTTTTATAACCAAAACTACCCGTTAGAAATTTAGTAAGGTTTTAATGGATCTCTCTGTGGCTGTTGTTCAGTTTTTCGTAGAACGTTTTAGTTTGTTCTAATTTTTCATAGAACATTCACATATATTTTTATCACTTGTCTCTAGGCTTACTTTGTGGGTTAATTTTAAACATGAGTGCCTGGACCTACACTTTAAAATTGACTTAGATGTTAATTTTATTTACTTTCGAGAGTTCTTGACAGAAATTTGATGAGAGGAAGACGCCGCAGAAATATTCTTTCATATTTCGTGTTGTTTTATATGTCGGACTTGGGGTTTCAACCGGGACCTCATGTCTAATAAACCAACACACTACCTAATTGACTATGGCGACTTCAGTGTACTTATCTTCCTTAATTATTGTGTCTACGAAATGTGCGTTTAACATATTAGTCCTAATGTTGTTCATATCCGATAAATAAAGATAGAATCAATTGCAGGAGTTTATATTGGCGCAATAAATTCTGTAGCCATAGAGGCTAAGTTTTAAAACGATTTTAGAGATCGACATGGTAATACTGTCAGTTCCGTCTTTGTATTAAAGCACAATGTCACGCTCGTTGCATTAGAATGATTTTACAAAACCTCTTCTATTCTTTTTTTTTTTCAGTTCTAACATGTACATATGTATGTATGTATGTATGTATGTATGTATGTATGTATGTATGTATGCTATGTATGTATGTTCTCTTAAAGGTAATGAGTAATTTCAGACATCAATGCCAGAATAAATTATGCGCTTGCAAAGCAAAAGAAAAAAATTACAAAATGATACACGAAATCATCTTTGAAGCATTCGAATTGTAAAAAACATGAGCATTAGTCTTAGACATGGAAATTAACTTTTCATTGCAAACTGAGGAATCGAAAAAAGACATTGGGAAGAAGAACAACAAATAATAACTGTTTATTTGTAGCATACGAATATGAAAAAATTAACGAAAATCATTTTGCATGTGAATGAAAAATCTTTGAAAAACGCTTGAATATTTCTTAAAAATGGGTCATGAGATGAATTGTTGTTGTTGCATATTTCTTTTTATGTTTTCATTCTATTCATCGTCTTTTTTTTTTGTTTCTTTTATTCTTGTGAGCCCTCTTTATTCACTTAAATTTGTCCTTAATTAGAATTTTTTCATTAAAAATATTCACATCCTAGACTAATAGGAAGAAAAAGAAGTTTTTTTTTCTATAAATTACCTGGATAGTAGCAACATATTCACACATACTACTATCTATATCTGTCTATTGTTTATTAATGTTGTGCCTTTGATGGTGCTGTTATGTTGTCGCAACATTGTTTACCGTTATATATGGAGCAGTACACACGTCAATTCCCCGAAGCTAATCCCAGTTTTGTTGTGACACTCCCATTAACGGTGTAAATGTTGATTTTAGTCCTCTTTTCTACATTTACATACGTGCATACCATATATATGTACATAGACAATATATTCAATTGTTTGTGTGTTTTTCTAGTAGTAGTTGTTGCTGTTTATTATTATTATTGCAACATCATCATGCATGCATCACACAGCACATACAAACTCTCACCCGCATCCTGTTGTGCAAAAGGCAGAGATTTAAAAATGTAAACAAAATACTCCGGAATCCTTATTCTGCTATTCGCTCTGTCTGCCTGTTTGGCTTTTGTTGTCCTAGCCCATCATTTCCCCATTGAAATAGACCCACAGAATATTTTTGAATAGACAAAAGTAAATTACTGCGGAGTGAAAGAGGAGGCATGTCGAGGAACAGTGTATGTAGGCCATAGGAAGAGAGAAATTAATAACGCTAATGGCGAAGCTCATTTCTTCAGTGTGTACTGAACGCTACAGTAGCCAGTACGTGACGAATTTTTCTGATTAAATTCATAAACTATGTACGTCTTGTCTTAAGCCTTAATATTTGGCATTTACCTTAGCTTAGCTTCGTAAATACTGCATTGAATGTAATGCTTAACACATCAGCAACTACAAGGGCCATAGACAAGAATCGGTTATTATGGTGCGATGATGTCTCTATTGACCGTGGTGGTTGCGCCGTCCTCATTTTCAAAGAAATATGGGCCAGTGATGCATCCACACCACAAGCCGCAGCAAACAGTCACTCGTAATGTCTGCATTGGCTTCTGTGAGCCAATTTGTGGGTTTCCTGAGCCCAAATACGGCAATTTTGCTTATTAACATACACACCCAGCTGATAACGACCGTCATTTGAAAAGATGAATTTGACCCATGTATTCCAATAAATTTTGAACGTTGCTCAAGTGTAAATGGATTCATTACGTTCAGCGGAATAATTCTGTGACAGAGTACAATGACATAAGCATTGCCAAATTCGAAATAACCGATAATTTACACCGATAGACGGCCCACCTAATATAAGATACCTTTGAGTATGCATAAGAGTTGAAAAGCTTTTGTAGGCTTCTGATATAATTGAGTGTGCCAGGTTCTTACCTACCAAAACCACATTCTGTGTCGGATCTGCCACACAATATTATTTGGCGAGGAGATCTCGCCTCAATTTTATTTTTTCTATTGTTCAGATTGCTTCGTTAGCAACTAAGTGGAATAAATGTTCGATGTCCCAGTTCCAATCAGAAATATAACATTTCTTATATTTTTGACCATTAGGATCGCGATCATCGGTAAATAGTGGGTAAACGAAAGAGTTGTGACGCCAAAATTTCAATCTAAAATTCATTTGTGGCATATTAAGACTTAAAGAAAGGCGATAAGCGGTTATAAACTTTTGAAAATATTGTTGGAACTAGGACGGTGAGTTATCGATAAAGGGGACAAAAGGATACAGCGTTACAGGACATTAGATTTGAATTGTTTTTTTACATTGAAGTATAATATAACCGATTTCCGCAGAATGAGTGTTTCACGAACTGTGTTTGGAAAAAGAAGTTGTCTGGCCGATGTAGCGAATCGAAAATGATCACGTGTGTTCCACGATAAGGGCACAAATCTACTTCTTTCATATGCTGCTGTGTTGTGATGTTGTTTTAATGTATCACAATTTGGTTAATCAAATATCATTGACACGTACTTGAGTCACATGCTGAATGGGGACTGGAAGCCTTAAAATAGATTTCAAAGAACTGAATGATACATTAATGACCTTCAAATGTCCAGGAACTAATATTTTGAATAGGACAGTAAGATCTAAAATAGAGGCTATAACACTGTGATATAATTCTTTAAATTGAAATAGGCTTCGAATGAAATACACCAGGTCTCTGGGGCATTGTTGTTCAGAAAATTAAAGACAGTTCTTCCCACCAAAAATTTCATGGACAAATTTCATGGAAATGAAATGAAAACATTTCAATCAAGAATTATTAAGGCCCTCTTAACCTTCAACCACTCCATCCTTCATACTTAATTAAGGGTAAGAGTATCGTTTAGTAAATCATTCGTAGAACTATTTTCTAAACATTTTCTATCTCTTGTCTGAGCACGTTGAACTTGCAACATTCTATTTCCCTATCGTTTTGTTTTCTTTTTTCCCTTTTTTTTTTGTGCATAAAACCAATGCCTTGTGGCACATTGAAACGATGTCTGTATTATGATGATGCCACATTGACAATAATCAGTTGCTGGCTTAATGTTAGACCATGTGATTTAAAGTATGATAGAGAGCATGTGTGGGAGCAAGATAGTGATACTATTAATAAAGGATATTTAAAATTTGATGTTTCACTGATGGTGGTTAGGTTGTCACACAAAATGCTCTGGTATTTCTCCAGTTCTCCTGCATATAAATAAAGTATTAGAAAATATTGTATTGGTATTGTTGTCTGTTGCAAGTTGTGTTGTACACATGCAATAATAAAACATATGACAGTCGTCTATACATTTTTGAACACAATATGGCATGATGCATTTCTAAACGTTTCTATTTCCCTTTTAAAGAAAAAAAAAATGAAAATGAAAATTAAAAAAGAAATGTGAAATGGGAAATTGTTGTATGATGTCTTTTTTTTATAGGGTGTGCACACTAAAAGAGGAACAGAACTTTACCTTTCAAATAGGAATTAAAATTTTTTAAAATCGATAATAATAACAATGTTAATAATTATTAAGTTAACAGTAATAAATTATTGAAAACGTTTTATTAAACAATTCCTGAATTCAATACTCAAATTTGGATCTGCCGAAACCTCTGTAACCATTACTAACGATAATCATGTGCCAATTACACATAAAGTCCTGATCACAGGTACATTGAGGATAAATATACGTATATTGCATGCTAAGCTTTTGGCAATATGCAGTGAAATTTTCCGAAATGTCAGATTTTAAAACCCATTAAGTGTCCTTTTGCGGCAAAACAGAACAAAAATTTTGTTAAAGATACATAGTACGGATTAAAAACAATTCACTTTGTCAGCACATGTTGTCCCGATTTATACCGGATTACATTAGCTTTCGGAAATGTATGATTATGTGTTTATTGTAGTTCTTGTTGTGCAATATTTTTTACCAGCAATTAACTATAAGACCAACTTGTGCTTTTTCATTTAATTTTATTCATGAATTTTAATTCCTTTCCTGGTTTTCTTTCGAGGCCCTACAGTTATTGTTCAACATAGTTCTGTTAGTAATATAACAGAGCTATGTTAACTGAATTGGTATGTGTCCAGGCTAATATATTTTAAAATCTATCTTCATACACATAAGAAATGGCAGATCTCTTACCCTTGAAATCTGCCTATTTCTGAAAATCAACGCATGAAAAGAACTGAAAGTGAAGTAAACTTGTTGCATTGGTTTTCGTAAACGCCTCTTCTGCATTCTGAATTAAGTAGTGGAAACCAACAGTGGATTTTATATAAGTTAATTAAAGTTTAACTCTTTCTGACATTTGTACAAAATTTTTTCCCCCTCTTATTCTGAACTTTTCAAACAATTTTTTTTCATTTTGTTGCTGTTGTTGCTTATTAAAACATTTGCCACAATAAATATTTATCTATGTATGTATGTATGTAGATATAAGCATTGAAATATATGTCGTTGTGAATGCCGATATTTTTGTTGTTGTAGTTTTATATATTCTCCAGGATTCATCTTAATTAAAATTCATACACACTTATAGTTGAAGTGCATTGTCAATGCTGCTGACACATGAATATGAAATTGAAAACTAGGCAGCAACGAATCTAGAGGCATCCACATTGAATCGAATTTTAACTTGCTTTTATTTATTAAAAGTTTATTTAAATAGCTTCATAAATATCCGTTTAATGTGTGTTTTGATGTGTTGTTTCGATTGATCCTTTTAATATGTTTTAAATTGCATTGAATTCTAAACTGAAATTTTTTAAATTTATGTACAGCTTGACATAAACCATATGTAGAGTGCTAATATTAGAAAGACAAAAAAATTCTACAAACCAGCAACACCAACCAACACTGATGATAGCAACAACAAAACATCATCATTAAATGTGAAATTGAAGAGTGTCATATGGAAAAACTATTAAAAAAATAAATAAAATGTTGTGGGAGATGAAATTGCATGACATTTGCATTCAAATTCGTGTGCACTTATAATCCTGCTCCAGAAAAAAACTTCAACAGGAATACAAGCAGATTATAGTTGGGAATGTTGTATCCTCCTTTATAGGTTTTCCTAGATTACAGACTCTTATATAAAGGGCAAGTTTGTCGTGTAGGCACCAAAGATGATGCGCCAAGAGAATATGCTCAGTCACTCATTCTAGCATAATGATTTTTAATTTAATTAGAAAGTAAAAAGAAGAAGAACAATTTTTTAATTCAACTGAATTATGAAAATAAAGTTGTAGTTGAAGTTTTTTTTATTTTAAATTGAAATAAAAAAAACTGAATTTTAATTTAATTAAAAGCACAATTTAGAGAGCTTGTTTAACAAATGAACTGAAAGTGTAAGTTAGTCTCTCATCAATATGGAAAATGATAGAAAAAAAAGTTAGATTGGAAAAGGTTTTTAATACTTTCGCATGCACAAAATGCTTTCATAGGCACATGCTGTCTTCTAAAGCCTTATGTTATAGAATTATTGAAATTGTCTACAATTATGACGTTGATTATTTTTTACACAAATTTTAAGCCAAGCCTCTTAACCTACCTAAAGATTACGATAGTAGGAATGCTTTTTCTCTCTTGCATTACAATCCGATAACTATTTGTTGGTTAAAAGTTTCTCTTAACAGAACAAAATTTATCTTTAAACTGAACACTGTTAGCTGTTTAACGATATCCATCTGAACGCAGTCCATTGTTTATCAGCTATATCTCTTTAGGATATACAAACATTATAAATACCCTACCATATTTAAAGCAATGTTCCAAGGCCTCTGAATATAAACATCAGAAAATAAGTCACATATAAGTGATATGGTTTTAAGAAAATTGGCTTTAAAACCATAAATGATTTCGCTTGGAAAATTTCATTTGGAAGATCTGTCGCCATTTTTGAACATAAGATACCGATCCAACCGATCCTCTTTCGAACCCGTAGTAATGGAAATAGTTGGAACAATTTTTGGGAATTGGGAGATAAATCCCCTAAATCCCCACTACCATTCCATACATTTCAGCATTATGATTCCAAATAATATGCATTTAATGATTATAACTTTATATAAGATATTCTGGCAAGTAGTAGATTTATATAAATTTTCTTACAGGGTAGACTATCTACCTACTTAATTGCTTACTGTTAAATAGTTAACAGTGCTCTGTCAGTAGCAAATTTTGCCCTGTTAAAGGAAAAAAGTGGCGCTGCTAAAAGTGTATGTATATTGCCAGAAAAATGGGAAGAGGTGATACATTCATACATACATAGGGGTCATTACAAAGCTCTATAAGTAGTCATTAAGACCTAGGTTCTCAAACCACTTATGTGAGTTTAAAGTCGACTCTGAGTGACAGATTGTTTGAGAAACTTTTCATGGCAATTTTATTTACTCTCAGAGTGTTTGGCAGAAATCTGCTAAGAGGAAGTCGCCGCAGAAATATTTTTTTTCATATTTCGTTTTTGAATGTCTGACCGGGGATTCGAACCCTGGCCTTTCGTCTAATAAGCGAACACACTAAGTGGTCATTACAAAGCTTATAAGTGGTCCATTATGACCTAGATTCTCACACCACTTAATGTTGTTTTGTATTAATGTTATATATGAGTGGCGGGAACTATAGTTTAAAATTGGATCCGAACGGCTTTTTTTGATGAACTTTCATGACAAACTTTATTTACTCAGAGAGTTTTTGCAAGCAGATTGCTGAGAAGGAGTCATCGAAGTCGTCGAAGAAAAATTTTTTCCATCTTTCATTTTTTTCGAGATGTCTGCCCTGGGGTTCGAACCGTGGCCTCACGTCTAATAATCCAACGCACCAGCTACTGGGAACTAAGGCGACCCTACATCACAATTCACCACAATTTATTGGCTATGTTGAGCAGACCCTTTAATAATCATAGTGTTCAGTTTTTCAATTCTATTTTTTGAGAATAACTGTTATTGCCAGTAGTTGTACTTTTGTAAGCCGATTCGTGGCTAGAGAACAGAGAATGCTTTAATATGAGTGGAAAGAAGTTTATTTCTATAAGCACAATAATTTCAAATCTTGATTTACTCTGCTAGATGACTGTGGATATTACGCTGATATTATTTGCTTAGAATTTGCCGCGAGAGAAACTATTAAATTAAATTATTAAACATATGAATAAATTCCTTTTGAATCTGAAATGTCTTTATCTGATCATGATATTTTTAATTGAAAAAATTTCAGTTTTTCAAAACTGGTCATTTGAATATCTTGCTTGTACTAGCAATCCCATATGCTCGTAAGCATTTCTAAAACAAAAAGACACACTCATTACGCAAACTACATACGCAATAATCATATTTCATTTCATTTTAATTCTCTAATTATTGTGGTACACTTACGAAGCACTAAATTTTCTATTTTCTATTGTTTTTCGCCCAATTTTCCGTTTTTTTATTGTAATTTTGAGGTTTTGCAACCACAATTGAAAACTCTTAATGGCTACCCCAAAACATAGTGGTGTTCTATGTTTTGCCAATACAAAACTCAATTGGGTATTAATTGAGTAAATTCAACATGAACGTATACGCATGGGTATAAATTGCGACAATAGCAATAGACCAACCAGCCAGCCAAACAATATGTCTCTTGCCTACCAAATCAATTTGTTTTCAGATTGCAAGAGCCATAATATGTGGAACAGTATGTATGTATATGTGATGCATGGAAATTGTTCATTCATACACTTTATAGAAGAGCATTTTATAAGCCATAATTTGCCTTTAAAACCTGCTGGCTGTTATAGGTATTGGCTTGGCTGGTGCATCGACTGTGTTACCATCAACCCATTATAAAGCAGATTACGTTTATGTTTTTGAACATTCTATTGGCATTAAACTGTGCTACATGCAGCAGCAGTGTTGCATTACAAATAATACTTATGACAGATTATTTTATTGCCAATCACAAAGAAAAACAAATATTTGTTTAATGTTAACAAATGTTTTGTTAGCAAGGCAGTGATAATAAATATATTTTAATGCCAATTTGTAGGCCAGGATAATTAACTGATAATCGTTATGGTTCGGCAAACAATTAAAATACCCGTTGTAATCCCTTCCTATATCCAGCCATTGTCAATGCCAGTATAATTGTCATACGGGTACACTCCTCCTATCCATTAATTCTCTCCATTAACTTAAGGCAAGGCGATAACAATAATCGAGTAATTTATTATGTTGCATAAATTATGTTGCATAGTTCTGTTGTGTTGTGCATGAAAGTTTATAATTTTTTTTGTATTGCATATGTTAAGGCTAGAAAACGGATTTTCATTTTAGCCTTGAGCCTTTGTAGATTTCGTAAACAAGCCAATAACAAGTATTTTTTGTTTTGTTCTGTTTCTGTTTCTGTTTTCTCTCTTTCTCTCTCTCTTTCAGTTGCTTTTTAATCTATTTGCATATGCCATAAATGCTCATTATATTCTACTTTAGAGTGCATAACAGTTCATCTGTGTGTGCGTGTGTTTGCACGCCTGGGTTGTCAATATAGTTGTTAAGCTCCTTAAAGTATGCTGCTCAATACAAAGTCATAACATATGCATATGTATGCATCTCTGCATATTTACCCATAACATTCTACTTGTTATTATTTATGGGCCTTTTTTTGCATTTTGTTTTTGCATTTTCTCTATTCAGATTCTGTTTGTCTTTCATGGCTTTGCTAAATGGCTTGGCACTGTACTTACTTGCCTCTACATCTACACAACAATATTTTATATCAGATTTGATCTTCTATAGGGTGAATAACAGAGAGAGAGAGAGAGAGAGAGTTACATTAGTGTCACAGATTACTTTGCTCAAAGCCAGCAAGAAGACATATAGACTGGCACAAAAAGGAAGCATAGCATTGACTACATTTAATTTAATCTTTTTATAAAAACTTTAATATCGATTTTTTTGTTTTTGTTTTGCTCGTTGTTTGTAAAAATCGTACATGCTCTCGTAATAAACTCAGAGAAAAATGTTGGTATAATACTGTAAACTTAGGCGAGACGAAGTGACATACAATTGATTAAGTAAGGTTAAGAAGAGAATATGGACAGTGGATTCTATGTTTTATGCGATAATATGCTCTTTAAATAGTTACAAAACCTGTGGGCTCGTTAAGGCAATTTCTCCGGGAAGCCTATCTTAAATAATTACAAAAATCTTACACCCCGAATATAGTTCTTAAGAAGTCTTTCAGTCAGGTTCCCTTTTTTTGCATTGGACTTGAAAGTCTTTTATTGATCCTGATCGTTATTGCGTACATAGTGCCATCTGAAAATGTCTCGATTACCATCCTGCTGTTATTCATAGTGCTTCGTTGATTGCCTTAATGTACTTCTGCACCACATCTTAGAGTAGCTCATCCTAGCAATCAACATTTTTTTTCTTAATCACCTGAGGTGAGTTATATTTCAGGGAAATGAATGGATTTGTAGTCTAGTAGGTAGTGTGCTAGTTTATTAGACGTGAGGCCAAGGTTTCTTCGGTGAGTAACACTCATCAGATTTCGGGGAGTAAATAAATCTGCCATGAAAAGTTTCTCAAAAAACTGTAGTTCTTGTCACTCAAAATTAACACACCCACCACAACGTAAGTGGTTTGAGAAGCTAGGTCCTAATCCTGACTGAAGGATGGTAATGACCGTTTATTTAGCCGAAGCATAGTGTTTTATACTTTTTTTCTGAGTGTAAAATAAAAACTCTTCTCAATTTATGGTTTGTTTGTCAAATTCATTGGCTTATTTCGTTTCGATTTTGTTTTTTTTATTTTTCTTATGGTTTTACAAATTTTCTATAGAATTTCCTTTACTTTGGCGTGATGCATGGCTTATCCTTCTGAAAAGAAAATGAAAAAAAAATAGAAACTCTTACAGGATATGGCATTATAATGCTATTGTGGCTCTCCGCACTGCATATGTGCAAGCCTGAGTGCATGAATGTGTTAATAAAGAAAGAGCTCAGGGAAACGGTGGCAGTGTGAGAGAGATGGAACCTGAGCGAGGGAGAGGGGGATGGGGAGAGAGAAAGAGAAAGCGAGTCAATTGTGTTGTTTGCCAATTCATTGCATTTCGCAGTTTTCCTTCTCTTTCTCTTTACGTTTTTGTTTCCTTGTCATTGTTTTGCTCCTTGTTTTTTGTATTATTTTTGGCAAACGACTGTGCGAAAAAAGCCGTTTTTTTGCGGTGCATTTAGAAAACTCGAACAATTTTCTTGTCTGCTCCATGCGAAAGAGAAGGTTTTTTTCTCGTTGTTGTTCTACGTGTTAGCAAATGTGTCGTTGCATAAATCTTTCGCGTTTTTTCTTCGGCTTTTCTCTGATAATGTTGTTGCCACACGTACTATTGTTTGTACAACATTGCACGTTGAAAAGCCAACAGCAGTGAATCTTTCAGGCGTGAGAGAAAAGGGAAAGAAAAAAAAAGTTGGCAAGTCATTGCACCCTTTAGTCCTTTTTTCGCTTATGAAACTAAAATCTACGCTTAAAGAACAATTAAAGCGATTCAACGAACAAATTTTAAAATCAAAGTGATAGAATCGCCTGTAAGCGACAATAACATAATAATGCTGGTTGGTTGACTAGTTGGCGGGTAGGCAAGCTTGAATCGATCGCTTAGAGTCGTTGGCTGTGTGGTAATTGAGGGATTATATTGCAATTAAACGCACTTACGTATATGTACGCATTTGTGGCAGTTAATAAATTATTTTCTGGGTATTGCGGCATGTCAGTAGGATTACATGCTTCAGGGACTTTCACGGAAATATTAAAACACATACTATAGGGAATTGACTGCCGAGGCTGGTCACCAATTCCGTACACTTTTTCTTTGGCAATTGCACCGCGAATTTTGGCCTTCAAAGGCTCAATTGACTCTTGTTTGTTGGCCTAACACTTTTCATTAACGGCGCCCCTCAGAAAATAACCTAACGGTCTCAAATTGAAACTTCTTGGCGGCCAATACAGATCACCATTGCGGTTAATTAAACGGCCCATCAAACGCTTGATGCAATAAATTGATTGCGGCATGAAATGTGTAATAAGTTGCACAATCCTGTTGAAACCAAACATCATTCACATCAATACTATGAAGAGCGGATACAAAACAAAAAATCGGTTATCATAGCGCGTTAGGGGTCTCCATTGACTGTAATGGTTGTGCCATCCTTATCTTCAAAGAAATATGAGTCAATGCTGCCTCCGCTCTACAAGCCACACCAAACAGTCACCCGCAATTTTGCTTGCAATGGAAATTGAGATTTTTTTTTTGTAAAATTGACATCATCGTGCAGTTTCTCGTTGGCCAAATAAATCCCAATGTAGTTTACGCTTGAGCATCGATTAATTACGTTCAATGAAGATAATATATTGAATTTTGTGGCAGAATAGAATGCCGTAAGTATTGCCGGATTTGAAATAACCGTTGGTTCAAATCTAAACCGATAGATGGCCCACCTGATAATTTGAAACCTTTATATTGTTACGAAAATGGAAATGGTGTAACTTCGTTTAACATTAAAATGTTAAACAAAAGCTACAAAAACAAAAACAATGGACTTATTTGCCTGATTGACAAATAAAGAAGAATAAAACAACAACATCAATACAACGAAAAAGGGATAAACACATAAACAGCAAACAACAACAACGCTGAAGGGACAAAAAGTAAACAACCTACACTAACAACAAGCAAGCAAACATGTATGAATGTAAACATGTTGTTTACATTCATAGAAATCATCGTGAAGGCGAAGAATAGAACCTTCGCCTACGAGAAATTCACTCAGACTGTTTACGTCGTGATATAAAAGGCAAAGCAAAGCATGAAGGGATCGGAGTAGAAGTTCAGCGTCAGTCTTGTGTGAAGACGAGTTGCGTGTGAAGTATAACCAATCGTGGTTTGAAGATCTCGTTACAAAGATCTACAGAACAATGGTGTGATAATTGTTATTGTTCTATCGCAAAGGGCATAAACAAAGGAATAACAAATAAAGCAATTGTTGTTGTTAAATCAATTCGTGAATAGTGGCACACAAAAGTTGTGTGATTAATAAAGGATTTTATAAAATTAAACACAAATTTATTTTTACTTTATTTGCAATCTACGAGCTCATATTTTAAACGTTTTTAAAAGGTAAAAACGTAACAATATAATAAAATAGCATTTGAAGTCTTAAAATATAAGATTCTATGATATAAATACCCTTTAACGCCTATGTCTCCAAAGAACATAGCTTATGGAGTGATGAATTTTAATGTCTGAGGGCTAAAAGAGTTACCTAGAATAATTTATAAACAATGGAGTTGAATAAAGAGTTGAATATAGTACGTAATCTTGGGGTACAATCTTAACCTGTATTCCATGGGATATTGGCTGCACATACATGCATTCATACGCTAATTTGTATTTTTTTTCTTCCAATAATTTCTATTTTATGTATTTCTTGTATACGTTTTGCTCTTCAAATAGTCTTGATTAGAAATGCCTGAAAGAACGATGAAACATCTTTTTGAATTTGATAAAAATCAGTAATGTATGCAGACTTTTTTCGTTGACTGTATATCGATTTTAAGACAATGTTTTCCCTTTGCTTCATGCTTTTTTTAAATCTAAACTATGTGTACTCTCTACGGGTTCCCAGAGCTTTGTTTTAAAGACGGAAAATCACATAGCGTGCATCATTCCAAGTTCAACTTAACAGGCTGGGTCAGTTGCACCTCTTTTCATATCGTTCTAAGCCACCGAGAGGGTGTCCAAGGCTTGTGTACGCAGTAGTTAATGTCTGCACTCTACCCGATGCTTTTAGGGATATAATGCAGTCCAACTAGAAAAATTGATTGATGTCATCTATCATTTTAAGTATTTACAACAGGTGACATGGTTAGAGTTATGGTACGCTAACCATGCCCTGTAAATAGGCGACATAGTAAGAGTTATGGTGCTTGTCCAAATTCTTTATAAAATTTTGTTCATCTTATCCTTAGCAGTAGAAAAATAAATTTTTGCTGCAGTCATCATCGAAACAAGAAAGTGTTTACTTCACCCGTTAATATCACCAAAAAAATGCATTCGATTATTAATTTACAGTCATGGTAATTCATTTTCGATCATTTTAAAATGTAGTCGTATTCTTATATCGTGGTAACGATTTTAAATTAATTCTCATAATTTATGTTGCTTTTAAAATTCCATTATTTACTTTCAATATATACATTTTTTGTTTGCTTTTGTTGCTATTTATTACTACCAACCACTGTAGCGCTAATGTATTAACCGTGTTTAAGAGTTTTTTTTTTCTAAACAAATAATATTTGTTAGTCCCTGTTTACTTTGTTCTATTGACTCCTCCTTCTTGTACCTGCAAAAGCAGTAAACATAACTTGCAACTTAGTAGCAATTTGTTATTGATGTTGCAGTTTGTTATTGTTGCAAATTTCCTTTACACTCTTTTAACAACAATAACCAACAATCCATGTCTGTATGTTTGTCTGCATACATGCACAGAATTGTAAAAATACAATTCCAATCTCACTTTAAAAATGCAAAGGAATTAAAATAAAACAAAATAGAATCGAATTGTAAGTTTGTAACAGCTATGGCAAATTAATTTAAAGGAATTAATTCATTGATTTGATATTTGCTGTATTTTTTGTAAAGCCACCCTAATTTTTTATTCGCTCATTTAAAGAAGACATTCTTTTAAAGTTCTTTATTAGAACACATTTATTCATACTACTGCTTTTCCTTCAACTATGGATCCTAGAGAGCCATGGCAAATTTTCAAATTTAAATTGTTCAACGGAATAAAAAAGAAACAACAGGGGAAAATATATAAAAAAAAAACAACGCCCTACTACAGTAAAGCAAATTTTTGTGGCACGCACATAAAACTCTAAACGGGTTTTGACGACATACAATCCACGTATGTGGCAACACAACAATACTCGATATTGTGGTGGCATGCAACAACAATTTCTTAAAGGTATTTCGATTATATTGTTGCTGCCACAAAATAACAATAAACTCCAACTCATGCGACTGCCACAAGTGAGCGGCGGCAGGAGAATGCGAAAGCGTCGAATAGTATTGAAAGTGTTGACTTTTAAAATGTGCCATCGAAGGGAACTAAAGTTGTGGCAAAAATGTATCGTTTTACGTGCCCCATCGTCTATCTGTCTGTGCCTTTATTTGTTCAGTTGCTCCCATTTGTATTTTGAATACAAATGGCTGGTTATTGAAAAATGTTTGCCATTATTGCAGCGGGTTTTTGTTAGAAAAATTATTTTTATTTTTTGTTTTGTTGTTTTGTTTATTAAAGTCTAATTGAAATTGAAGAGCTGTTAATAATGGCTTAAAAGCATTGTTTTATTTAAAGCCATGTAAGTTATATTGAAATTTCCGATGGAGTTTTATTGTGGCTATGGCGTGACATGTAGAAATTATTGGAAATAAAAGCGATCGAAACCAATCTTTTATAATCAGTCCAATTCAACATTAAGGGTCATGGGACCTTCATTTCAATTCAATTTCCAAGTAGGCTTCGAACGACAACTTTTTGAGAAGCTTGTCATGGCAATTTTATTTACTCTCACAGTTTTTGCCAAAAATCTGCAGAGGGGAAGTCGCCGGAGAAATTCTTTTTTCAAATTTCGTTTATTCGAGATGTCTAAGACAGGCGTTGATTCACAGACTCACGTCTAATAAGCCAACCTATCTCTATCTCCTTGAATATGGCGATTTGGTTATATTTTTACCATAAATAACCAACACTTAGGATATGTCCGGTACTCATTATACCTGTTTTGTCAATATTCTATAGACATTGTTACAGTTAATATTATTAGTAGTCTCCGTAGTCTAGTAGGTAGTGGGTTGGCTGATTAACCCTGAGGTTGCATTCCAAACTTCATGTCAGACAACTCCAACAAAACGAAATATTAAAACTTATTTCTTCTGCGACTGCCTCTCAACAGAATTTGAAAAATCCAAGGCGAAGAACAAAATTTGTCTTTAAAAGAGCACTGTTAGCTGTCTAACTGTATTCATCTGAGCAAGCCCACTTGCTTAGAAGGTAATTTTGGGATATTCTCTAGGCCTACGATTACCATACCATATTCAGAGGAAGTCATGAAGTAGCATTGAAACTGTAAACTTTTTGCTTGAAAATTCTTTAAAAGATCGGTAGTCATTTTGGAACATATGCGATATGGAACACCTACTCGACTATATGCAAATGCTAATACAGTCTTTAGAACCATGCTGGTAATGGTTAGCTGAAATAATTTTTGGTCAAAAATATATGAAAACAATCTAGAAGATCAGTGGCTATTTTGCAACATGTGGTAGATAATAATGATCAGAATGAGAAATAAATTTCATGTCAATATTCTGCAATAAAAAAATTAATCTACTTATTGCCACTGTTAAACAGTTAACAGTGCTCTGTAAATAGTAAATTTTGCCTTGTTAAAGGCATAAAGTGACGCTGCTAAAAGCGTGGGTTTGAGTCTTTGGTTTATAAATTCGAATTTATCTTCTTCATACACATTCTTTAAAGATATTTTTTTAAAGTAAAACGTAGAACTTGTACAAAATAAATTCAATCTAATTTTCTTTTTCATATTTTCTATTTTCAAAATTGCATTACAGTTCTGCAGTTCTTCCTTTAAATAGATAGTGCGTCGTGCAACCCTTGCTATTTTTAAACTTCAAATTTCCTTGAAATTCAAAAAAAAAAAAAAAATAAAAAAAGTATTCCCTTTTTATTGTATAAAAATATTGTGCAAACATATTTTCAAATGAAATATTTTTCTCATTTTTTTAATACAAAAAGAAAAAAAAAACAAGGAAAATATCAAACAAATCAAATGGCAATAACAATCAAACATTTCATATACAAATAATGGAAAAAAAATAAAAAAATAACCCGCATTTAAATATCATCACACTCTCTTCCTCTCGCTCGCTTGTGATACCACATGCATTTTCAAATAGACGAAAAAATAAAATGAGAAAGAGAGAGAGAGAGAAAAAAAAAGAAAAGGTCACAAGAGTATTTTAAACTCTGAACCCACATCAGGGTATACTGTCGTATTGAATTGTAGTGACATTTCTGTTCATTTCAATACTGACTGTTCTAAAGAATAAAACTCAATGCCAACAGCAGTGCAGTGGTAGGAGTATATGTTGTAGCAGCAACAAAAGCAACATTTTATTGTATTACAACAAAGTTTAAGGTTAACAATACAGTTTTGCAAAATGCTTTAAAATAAAAAATACAATAAAAAAATAAAAATCAAAACGAATTATAAAAAAAAAGAAAAGAAAAGCAAAAAAGAAAACCTTAACAAAAGAATTTTGAATGGAATTTTACTGGCATTTTTTTTTTTCAATAAATTTGCATATTTCCTGGGTGTATGGGCAAGTGAATGAATTTGTTTTAGAAACAAAATTCGACAAATAACTTTGAGTAAAATTTTATTGCTGTTTATAAACCTTAATGGTTCCAAGTGATTAACCACACAACTATCTACTAAGAGACAGTTACGTAACTACTTCCAGTAGATGATAAAATTATTTTTGAAAAATAAAAGAAAAAACAACAAAGTCTGCCTGTTTAGACACACAATGCTTGAAACTTATCAGTGCAAATACAAGTACTACATTAAGTATTACAAGGCCATGAGACACTGTAGAATGGTTCTGCAAAGCGAAAAGGGGGGGGGGGGAATCTTATTTCAATTCATTGTAGAATATTGATTTTTGTCTATTATGCATCAAAAGCGAAAAAAATATTTTTTTATTTTTGATTATATTAGACTACAGAGCAACATTTAAATATAAATGATGTGTGTGAACATAAAGTCGCCGTAGTCTGGTAGGTAGTGTGTTGGCTTATTAGACGAAAGGCCAGGGTTCGAATCCCCGATCACACATCAGAAACGAAATATGAAAAAAAATGTTTCTTCGGCGGCTTCCTCTCAGCAGATCTCTGGCAAAAACTCTGAGAGTAAATAAAATTGCCATAAAAAGTTTCTCGATAATCTGTCGTTCGGAGTCGACTTTAAACTGTAGGTCCCACCACTCATGTATAAAAATTAACACACACAACATAAGTGGTGTGAGAAGCTAGGCCGTAATCCTGACTGAAGGGTTGTAATGGCCAATAATGTAATGTATGTGTGAAGATAAAGTTGAATTTGAAAATCCAAGACGCAATCAAAGAATTTTAGCAGCGCCACATTTGACGTTAACAGAGCAAAATTTTCTCTTGACAGAATAAAATGTGCCGTTAACAGAGCACTGTTAGCTATTTAATGATATCCATCTGAAGAACCCCCAATTGGTTAGGAGCTAATTTTAGTACAAATACTAGGTCTATGAGCAAATTAATGTTTCAATTCTAATTCTATGCAAAACAGAACTGCCACTGTTAACAGCGTTAACGTTGTTCTGTTAATGTCAGAATTTGTTATTTGTTGGTTTTGATCTTGGAGTTTTAAATTCGAGTATACTATGTATATCAAAAATACATTATTTTAACAAGAGTCTATCTCAGGCACAGGGCCGTGAACACTGCGTGCACTAGATGCAGCTGGCATGCCACAATTAAACATAAGAAAGAAGATCTTTTCTAACCACAAAAACATCAGATGTAATGTGCTCTAATGCTCATATAAATTCAAGTTAAGTTGACTTCTATGAGAAGATTAAAAAACTGTGACCTTTAACCTCAGATGTTTTGGATTTTCTGTCACCTACTTGTTATTAAACTTATTGGCAATTGGTTAACTTTTACATTAAAATTCTTTTGTAAAGTTTCTTAGGCAGGTTTGGCAGACAAAATAATGTGAAATGTTTGTCACTTTACACACTCCAATCGATAGCAGGTGGCAATGTCATTGTTGTCGGCACAGGCAAACAAAGCAAAGCCAATTTTTTCGACCCTTTTTTCTGATGAGGCTTAAGAAAAAAAATCCAAAGAATTTTTTTTTGTTTTTGTTTCATTCAGAACAAAAAAAACCCATTTAATGGCCAAATTAATGTGTTCTATGTTATGTACATATGTGTATGAAGGCATGTGTAGAATAGAGGTGTGTGTATAGGTATGTGAAAAAGATTGCATGTATTGGTTAGGCTGGTTGATGGTATTGGTTATTGTGGTTGCAAATATTGTCTTTCGTTTTTAGCCTGTTGGCTGGCAAGGCATTCACGGCGTTTATGTTGTCGTCAGTTTTATTGTTTATTTTTTACCGGCATATTTTGGAGCCTGCCTGCATATTTGGCCTTTCAGTACAATATAACGGCAAAATAAACGCATCTCTTACTGCCACTATACTTCTTCCACGTGCTTTCGTTTCGTTTCCCCAAAAAGTTTATTGTTTGTTGAGAGACGAGGTATAATGGTTTTTGTGGTCTGGGAGTTTAACAGACGGCAGCAGGTGCAAAGGAGCGCGGTAGGGGTGTTAGTAGAGATAGGTAAACGCAGAGGTATTTGAGGTCTACTATTATTATTGTTGGCGGTTTCTCTAAAAAAATAAAAATGCCAAAAAAAAAAAAAAAAAAAATATTGTATTACGGAGGTGCTTTCTACACAATTTTGTTTCTTTTGTTGTTTTCGTTTCTATTTCTGTTTCAAATGTTTTTCTATTTGCGAACGTATTTCGACTGCTGTTCTGTATTGTTCTGTTATTTTATAGGCAAAAAAAAAAATCAACTCGGAATTGGCTTCAACTATTGTTTCATAACAAGTCAATGAACAGGCTTGGGAGTATGGCACTCATACTGTTTTTCAATTTTTTTTTCTTCTGTTTTTCACAATAAATTAGTTTTTCCTCCTCCTCCATGGTAGTTTGAATGATTTTTTTTTAGTATTGAAATTCGATTCAATTATTGGTGCGTGTGTATGTGCACGCTAGAGACGTTTCTAGTTGTAAATGGAATTGTAAATAGTGTTGGCAACATTGTTTAGAATTGCTAACAAAGTTAAACAGCAGCATAAAGGAATTTCACGCAAAAAAAGGACATGCTTAGTTACAAATTGGAAAACATGAAAACATAACAAAAGCAACAACAGCAGCTGCTGTAAACGTAACAATTTTTATTGTTGACTGATTTAAATAAAAATACTCGTTTTTTTCTTTTTTTGTTAAAAGCAGCCGATAAACAACAAACTGGCAGACAAAAGCATAGAAACGAATTTTAATGATAAAATGGTCAATTTTCTATTTTTATTTGAAATTTGTTGGTGTTCGTTTTTCTATTCGATTAATTTTTTACCTTTGGTCGTCGTGATGTACTGGTAAAATACTTGACTGTAAATGCAAGTAATTCAAGTTCGAATTCAAAAGATATTGTAGGTCCTATAAGGTCGTAGGATTTACGATTTCAGAAAGTCTGAAACGTTCGTCTTACAAAATGCGAGAAATGTTATAGTACATCCTGCTCACTAGAGCGACTGCACATTTTTAGAGCCTGTTTTTGTAAGACGAACGATTTCAGAATATCTTACAACATACATACATAATTGGCCATTACAACGCTTCGGTCAGGATTACGGCCTAGCTTCTCACACCACTTAGATTATGTGTGTTAATTTTATACATGAGTGGCGGGACCTATAGTTGAAGTCGACTTCGAACGACAGATTTTTGAGAAACTTTTCATGGCAATTTTATTTCCTCTCAGAATTTTTGCCAGAAATCTGCTGAGAGGAAGCCGCCGAAGGAATATTTTTTCATATTTCGGTTTTGATGTCTGACCGGGGATTCGAACCCTGGCCTTTCGTCTAATAAGCCAACATACTACCTACTAGACTACGACGACTTCAAGACAATAAAGAATATCAGAATGTCTGAAATGTTCGTCTTACAAAATATATTTTTCGGAAGCTTTAAAGTGGACAACTTAATTTAGTTTGGAATATTTTGTGTTTCGTTGTGTTTCGCGAAAGAACCAACTCAAGAATCATCAATCTATCGTTGCATGTAAACAATTTTCTGTACGAATGCATTTCGTAGAACTCAACTGGCTGCAACCTCTAAGAAATCCAAATTTTCAGAAACCCCCGCCTTTGTTGAATTCTTTTAACATTCTGGCTAGGCTCAAACCGGTGAAATCTCAAACGAAATTGAAATGCAATCACTATACTGGAGATGAACAGTGTATGCTTTGTGGAGCCCATATTTAAAGTTCTTTTACATTAAATTATGGAACACAATCGTTGTTCCCCTAATGGCAACAAAAGGTGTCAAGTGATAGCGATGGAAGGCAGAGATGGAAGCAGATAGGCTCTCAATCCAGAAGAGAGCACTGTTTAACAGAATTTATAAAAACTGATCATCGTACCTCTGCGGGAAAATAATAATGGAATTAACAAGCAAAAGTTTTTCTTCGGGAGTATTTAAGAGATTTATTTTAGTGATGGTACTTCATCTGTTCTGGAAAAGTATATTGCGACTCGCCGTGTTCGATTTTTTTTGGTTCCCAAATATTCTACGCAACACAATTTTCAGAATAAGAAAAATTAATTTTTAATTTTATTGTGTACAACAACAATTTGTTTATTTTACATAGACTTTGTACTCTAAGCCATCCATGACAAGCCCCTTTTTTTTTTCTTCGACATAGCCAAGTGCCAATAACTTCTTTTGTGCCTTTATACTGTTGTTGTTGTTGTTATTCTAAAAATGGAAGTTGCTGTTGTAGTTGCAGTGTTTGAAAAGCTGTTTGAATATCACGTGACTAGATTTTTTAATAATGAAAATACGAAGGAAAGAAAGAATGAAAAAAAAATCATGTTTTTATACGTAATTTTATAACAAGCAAAAGGGAATGACTGGCTGGCTATTAACAGAGTACGACGAGTGTTTTTATTTTTCTGGATGTTTAAAGATTTTTTTTTTTTTTTTTTTTTTTTTTTTTTTTTTTTCGCTTAAAAACTTAATTTTTATGCCGCATTGCTTGTGGGCCTTTTTAATTTATTTTATTTCGATTTTTGATTTTCTCTTTTTTCCCTCCCTTTTTTTTTGTTTGTTGAGATTTCTTTCTAATTGTTGCTATTTCAGGAAATATTTTATTCACTACCTTTTGTGTTTGTTTTGGGCCAAGATTTTGTTTTTATTTTAATTTATTTTTTTCTTTTTTAAAATTTTTTTTCTTTTACTTAAAAACTTAATTTTTCTTTCTTTTATTTTTTCTTCCTTTTCAGATATTCTTTTAATTCATTATCATTAGACTGATTGAGTTCTAAAGAAAACTCAATGCCTGGAAATTCTTCAATTTTTAAGAGCCTTTATTCCTGTTGTTCCTTCAACGTTGCCTTCAGGAAAGCTGCTTTATAAGGTAAGTTTCCTTTTAATTTTTTTTTTGCTTTTTTCTTTACCATTTTCTTAAACGTTATAAGATAATAAGATCTTATAATTGAATTTTCTAAACGTATATAATAATTATAAAATTAATTTGAATTTAAACTTGTAGCTTAAATAAAGGCCTACCAAGGGATTGTTTCAGTTATTGACCTATTCAAGTATAAGTTTTTATAAACCAGTACTGTGTTACTAAACTGATTGTGCATTATTTCTGCCTCAATCAGCCTTCAATTCTTAAAGATGTCCTCTGATGTGAAGTTAATATAAAGTTCTCTAAAATATGTCAGTATTTGCCGCAATCTAACAAAGCCGCCATTTTTTTTTCCATAATTTTGAGGGAAAGTCTCAGCTAAATTTATTGGTAGCCAGGATTGTTTTAAAGTTATGAGGCAATTCTGATTTCTGCTTACTGCTTTAGGTAATCTAAAGCCAAATCATGTAAAAAATATAAAAATGCTTTCAAATCGTGAATCATGCATCTTGGGTAGTTTGGAACATTTAATTCAAATCTCTTCCTCAATCTTTTGCAAAACAGATCTTAATTATAAGGCAACACTTGCTGTTGATGTTAACAAACATATTGGTTTTGTTCAACATGGATTCTCCTTCTTTCTTTAGCTATAACCTACAGGCTCTTACTTACTGTTAGGCAATCGGTGTTCATTATTATTGTGTTGCTTCCTTTGAACGACATGCTCATAAAGCTGGCAATTCGAAATTAATTACATACATACATACATAATTGGTCATTACAATTCTTCAGTCAGGATTACGACCTAACGTCTCACCTCACTTATGTTGTGTGTGTTCATTTTCTATGTGAGTAGTGGAACATACAGTTTTAAGCCGACTTCTTACGACAGGTTTTTGAGAGATTTTTTCATGGAAATTTTATTTACTCTCGACTTTTTTTGCCAGAAATCTGCTGAGATGAAATCGCCGAAGAATTATTTTTTTGTATTCCTTTTAATCGAGATATCTGACTTGGGGTTTGAACTGTAGCCTCACATCTAATAAGCCAACACCCTACCTATACTAGTCTATGACGACTGTTATACTGAGCCATTATTGCCATGTGACTATTTAGGACGATGTTTAATAATAAGACAATCGTCTAGTTGCGGTGGATGTCATGTAGGAAACAGCAATGGGAAAAAAGGCTCTAAATACCCTTACATTTTAGTTCCATCCAAACAGCTGTATATGGAAAGGCATTGAAGAGCTATTAAATGCTAAATAAAGTGTTCTATTATTATCCCAAGATTGGCTATTTATTGATGATCTTTTTATCTTTTATTTCAAAGCTGTTATGTGATGTGTTGTTGGTCAAGCATGAATCTAAATACGCTATCGTATCGTACTTAAACAGTTTTACTAGCTACTTTATGTCAAGAAATGTTTATAAACTAATTTATGTTTTAATTTTAATAATTTTCTACCACTACCACCATCATCACCATCTTTAGTAGTGGAACAATATTGTTATATCTTCTCCCCTTTTGCCTACAACTTCTTTATAAACTTTTCCTTAAACTTTTCAACTACTTAAATAAGAAGAATACGGCATGAGAATTCAGTTCAGTTTGAATTCATTCATTTTGCGGATTTCCTATTGTTATACCATAATTACAATTATTTTAATTACTGTGTCAGAGAGAGCCTTTCGTTCAGACACAAAACAAAAAAGAAAGAAAACTGAGAAGAGAAAAAAGAATAAAGTTGGCTTAAAAAGAGCGCCCATCAGCCCATAACAGAAGAAAAAAAGGTTGCCGGTCGGTGGTGGAAGCATGTATTTAAATGGTTTTCTGTGTCTTTGCACAAACCAAGAGCAGCAGGAGGCAGGTAGTACGTGTTAATTTATCATTTTACTGGCAACATCCTGGCGGTATTATTCACTATCTCATGGGAGATTTTTTTTTACCGTAAGGCAGCTTGTCCTTACAGACAAAAGAGTTAAGTTTATACAATAAGGCATACAACATTTGAAATGTGAATTTATTGTTAAGAGTTTCAAATATTATTTGAAATTCTTTTATAAGATGCGTTTTTTATAATTTTTTAAATTAGAAAAGAATTTCAATGCTCCAGAATTTCATTACAACTCTTTAGTGAGGAGTATGACGTAGTTTATCACACCGCTCATATTATGTGTGTTAATTTTATCCAGGTCAGATATCTCACACAAGACGAAATATTTAAAAATATTTCTTCGGCGACTTCCTCTCAGCACATTTCTGGCAAAAACTCTGAAAACAAAATAATATTGTCGTGAAAAGTTACTCAAAAATCTAACATTCGGAGTCGACTTTTTAACTGCAAGTTCCGCCACTCATGTATAAACTTAATACACACAACACAGGTGGTGTGATAAGCTAGGTCGTAATCCTAACTGAAGCTTTGTAGTGATCAATTATGTCTGTATGTATGTTTTGTTCTTTTCTAAACAGTACAGTGGTTTTTTTCTCTTACCGGACTGGCTTGGCATCACTTACATCATTTACAAAAAACCAAAAAAGGAAAAAAGAAATAAGTAAACAACGAGAGAACAGAAAAATTGTGTCACTCATTTAACTCTTGATTTCTTTTACCTGCCATGTCAAATACAGATTTTAACGATTTGTTTTGGTTTTCATTCAAGTCCATTTATTACATTCTCCCCTTTTTTTGTACACATTCATGACAATTTTTTTCTCTTTTCTTTTCTTTTCTTTGCTACAAACAAAACCGAAAGGTTATTTAAACAAAAATTATGTGACAATCGACTAAAAAGAAAGAAGAAAAAAAAATCAAAAGCAAAAAGGTTCTTCTTGTTCTCATAATACCTGATGGGCATATATTTCTTACAAATTAAATTAATTCGATTCCTTTTTGTCTTTGCTCAGTTTGGAGCCCATCTCATGCGTAATTTGCATTTCATTTCTATTTTAAACCGGTTGTTGATTTTATTAAAATTTCTTTACTTCTATTTGTATTTCTTCATTTCGTACACCACCGTTAGTTTTTGTTGTTATTTTTGTATCCTGTCGTTGGGGGCTTTTATTCGACATTACAATTCCTATAATTTGATTATATTTTTTTTTACCTCTTTTTCTCTTTTTCTCTTTCTTTTATTCGATTCTGTTTATTTGCCATTTTTTTCTTTGTTTTCCTAAAATTCATTTTCATCGTATACAAAAATAACGTGAAAAACAACAAAAAAACAAACAGAAAACAGAAAACAGAAAAAAATAAATAAAAAGTGTTGTGTGTGCTTTTAGGCTATTGTGGGTGTCTCTATTACACAAATACATTGGGAAACGTGTCCTTTTCCTCCTACGATGTGTTGATTACCTGTGTACTCGTATATTGTTGTCATAAAAAGCACACAGAAAGAACAAAAACAATTCTCTCTCTCTCTCCCTCTCTCTCTGTGATTGAGTACGTACGTACGTGTTGTTGTTCTTTATGCTAAATTATGTTGCAACTTTTAAGTAGAAATAGAATAATTATATTCGTGTTCAGGTTTTTGTTTTTCTATAAACTTGCTCTCTTAGTCTCTTGTTTATTGTCTCTCAAAAGTTGAAGTTTTTTTAAGTTTTCTTTTAAGTTTTTTTTTGTTGTTCGTTTTACTAAAGCTTTTCATTGAGTGAGTGAGTATTTCAAAAGCTGTAGTGTTTCTCGTAGAGGTGAATTTGAATTTTAGTGTTTTTTTGTTGAAAGCTTATTTACTACACTGGTTGAAATGCTTAAAACGTGTGGCAAATAAACCACAAAAACATTCTTTTTTTCAGCTTACAACATCAAGTGAAAGTAGTGTAGTAGGCAGTGTTATTACTTCAAATTTCTGTCCAAAACTCTGAGATTATATAAAATTTAATTGAAAAAGAGTCTAAAAAATCTGCTGGTTGCAGTCTAATTAAAAGAGTAGGCCTCACCGTATAAAATTAACACACAACTTAAGTGGTATGAGAAGCTAGGTCGTAATCCTGACTGAAAGGTTGTAATGACCAATGACGTGTGCTTCTCAAGCTTCTAAAAATCATATTCAAACTGCTCATTACCTCGAAGTTTCGTCCTTTGTGTTTTTCAGTTTTCTTTCGTACACAACATGGAAAATACGTGACAATCGTTCTAATTTATTTTGTCCCCTTTTTTTCTGTCAGATCCCTTTACCATTTCCGATATCATTGACATATGCGAGTAGTAGGAATGTACAAAATGCGCCTTTATTTTTTAAAAGCTTGAATGTAATACGCAGTAATGGAGCAGCATCCTTTATTTTCGCATACATATAATATTTATCCTCTATCTTTAAAAGTACTCTGTCCATATCCAGAGTTACCATGTTACCAAGTTTCTAAATATCTTGTAAATTTCCAATTTTTTCTCCTGGAATTATAATTTACAAATATTGGGAAAAGGAAGCCGACAATACGCTAAAAGTGAGAGCCCCGATGGCTAGCAGATAGTAAAATTTGCTAAAAGAGGGGCTAAATTTCAAATGCCGAGGCCGTAGTCCCAATTCCCATCAGAATTGTAATACTTTATCTGACATTATATGTCATTATTCACGCTAGAAAAAAGAAAGTGAGAATTATTATTAAAAAGAAATTCTCGAAAAAGTCTGAGGCGACTGGTTACTATGAAAAAAAAAAATTTCCGCACACTACCCCTTCTTTCTTTTCTTCTATAAACTATCTTTGCTCTATTCCCACACAATGCACTGCATGAACAATGGTCATCTTCTGAATGTTGGTCTAGGCGAATTTGATCGATACATCAACTAACGACCACTTTAGTGTCTGAAAATAAGTTCAATTCAAGCCACATTGTGATATTAAATTGAGAAGAGGAGGCAAAGATCTAGTAATATGAGCAATTTTAATGTCGATTCTGGTTTTAGATATCCCTCTAAATGTGTTTAAATGCTAAAAACACAATAAACGCAACGCAGCAAACACAACAGTTTGCAAAAACAGTTCGTTTGTAGTCGCGTTGCGCTTTCAAATCATCACTACCATATACACCCATGTATTCTATTGTTGAGAGATTACTGAGTTTGCTGCTTTGCATTATACATCCATTTATTCTCCTTTTGAGAGTGTGCTGCATTTGTTGTTTTGCGTTTATTGTGTTCAACACATAACGTTCAATTAACTGTAAAACTTTTAAGCTTTTCACCACTTAATAAAACTTTAAAATTCTTTCAAATATAATCAGATAAAAATAAATTCAAAAGCTTTTACTCAAAAGCATTTTTGAAAACTTTAACTCTCATTTTTAACTCTCACTTTTGTTCTCTCGTACTCAAAAGAAAAAAAAAACAAAAGAAAAAAAAGAAACAAATTCCTTAACACATACATAAGTCCTTAACAGAAACAAAACACTTGCGAAAAAAAGTGATTTAACACATACAAACACATTTATGTGTATGAACACACACACATACTTATACGTAACAGTGAAAAAAGCATGACAGCCGTTTGTTAAATGAATGTCTACATTTTAAGGCAAATTATAAAAGGAATAGAAGCGAAAATGTGGCGCATGTATAGGAGCAATACTTCAGTTCAGTTGGCACGCAACATTCAATATAAACGGTTCCTAAAAGCGCATTAATGCGCGTTTTAACGCGCCTCGTCTAATGAAAAAAGAGTTACAAAATATTAAAAAAAATTTTAATTTAATTTTACTTCTTTATTTTCCTTTATAAAATATTAATAATCATAATAAAAAAAAATAATTAATAAAAAATACATATAAAGTTTATGTATAAATATGATGTGTGTATGTGTGCATTGCTGAATTTATTAAAGAAAGTATAAAAAATTTCTTAAAAGTGAATTCATTTTTCAAAAGAGAGAGCAATTTTCTCCAAATATTGTTAACGGAGGCATTTAAATGTGCAAAAAGGAAGTTTGTTCATAATAAAGAAAAAAAAAGAAAAAATTTTAATAAAAATAAATGAATTAAATAAAATAAAAATTGTGTGTATACAATGTCTACGTCATAAACATAAATAATGAAATTATTACAGGATCATTTTTTAATATTTTTACAATAACAACAAACAAAATCAAAAAGAAATTCAGACTCTTTCATTTTTTTTTGTATGTATGTATGTATGTTTGTATGTGTATCTATATATATATACGTATGTGTAGGTGTAAGTCTTAGGTCGTCAGTTGTTGGTTTCTTTTTTCAATTCCTTTTATTTCTCTCTCTTTTATACCAACCTATATACATATAAATTACTTTAATGTCTGTAATGTTTTACAAAACATAACAACAAAAGCTTCTCTGTAACACATACATATTTAGTTTGTATATACACATACATATGTTTATGTACATTTATGTATACAAACACACACATTGTAATAGAATCACTTTTAGC
>QOCX01000122.1:397419-425774 GCA_005959815.1 Sarcophaga bullata
CTTCAGTCAGGATTACGACCTAGCTTCTCACACCACTTATGTTGTGTGTGTTAATTTTATACATGCACGGCAAAACCTACAGTTTGAAATCGACTACGAATGGCAGATTTTTGAGAAACTTTTCATGTCAGAGGTTTTGCCAAAATAAAAAAAACTACTAAAAGACAGTCGCCGAAGAAATATTTTTCATATTTCACTTTGCTAAAGATATCTGCCTTGGGTTGAAAACTGTGGCTTTACATTTGATAAAATCGTCTGCATATAAATCTACAACAATAGTTTTTAAAGAAATACATTTTGAAATGCGTACGTATTGAGAAAAATATTTTCAAAAAGTACGCTCTTGAGGTTCGCAGAAAGAAAAGGACAATTCCGAAATTTTTTCGGGACTCTTTCTTATAATATTTTTATAACTATTAAGAATTAAATTATAAAATTGAAATTATTTGTTAACAAACTTTTTATTTCAACTGATTTTAATTACTGAAATTCATTAATTTCTAAAACTAGACTTGAATTTAATTTTTAATTCATTTTCAATTTTTTTTTTTGTAGAAATTTATCTTTTAATGTTTTGTATTTGATGCAATGAACTAAATAAATAAAAACTATTAATTCAATAAAATTTATAGCACTTTCATTTGATAGAATTAAATTTTTTCCCTAAAATGTTCTATAAAATCATTTCAATCTGTCATATGTTTCAAATGTTTCAGATTTTAAACTAATTATAATGTAATATGGAAAATACCAATTAATTTCTGATATTTTAAATTTCTAAAAATTTTAATTTATTACAAAATTAATAATAAATACTATGTATGTATGTATATTCATTTATAAAAATGTTTAAAAGTTTACTCAGCCGAATTTTCATTTCTATGGAAATTTGTGTATCACCACTATCACCAGCATATGATTGATTGTAATTTTAGTAATTTTAATTCAAATATTTTATAACACTTACTTACTTAATTATGTATGTGTATTGACACCTAAAACTAAAACTATAATAAAAGTATGGCCTTAAAACAAATAATATTTGTTTAGTGTGACAATAATTATGGACGATTATTTTATAAAATTATTTATAAAATATTTTATTTCAATAAACACACTTACAATCTTTTAATTGAAAACGATATATTTTTCACGTTGAAGAGTTTTGAAAAATACTACCAAGAGTGTACAAAAAGAGTCCGAATTCTTTCCTTTTACCATCTTAAAATCAATTCTCAATTGCAATTAGAAAATGGTTTCAAAAATTTTATGGCACGATTGTCCACTCAATTACTCAAATGTTTTTCAATTATTTTCTTAAACATTTTTCACAGAAATAAGCGTTTAAATATTGTAGCGTTTGCATTTAATACAGTTTTCGTTTTATTTAAGCACGTAAAATAACTATTTCGCAATCGATTTATGAAATGCTGTGCTTGCAACCTATAATAAATCTCCATTTTCCCAGACCCATAGTGCAGGTCATAAGTCATGGTTTATTGTATACCCAACGGGGCGTTTAAGTGTTTGTTTTGTTTCTCTAATTAACACAAGTCACATACAAACACTTATATCCATAGATTTCATATCATAAACAACAAGAAAATACATGCAAATGTTTACTTTTTATAATTTTTCTTGAAACATAATTAATAATGAATATTATATTGCATACGATAAGGGGCTCTCTCACACATACAAACACATACGCATTCATGCATAATAATGTTTACAAGTGAATGTTTTTGTATACGAATATGAATATTTAACAAAACAATATTTCCCCATCATTATATTTTAAACAAACGCCTTTTCTATTCGCCATACATATTCTACTCTTGGTCTTCTCACATTCTCTCCATCATCTCTCTCTATCTCTCTCTTGCTCTTTTTCATTATTATTATTTCTATGAATGACAATTAAATTAGCAAGACATCCAACAAGAAGTGCATGGTTTGAATGAGTAATTTTTCTTGCTGTTGCATACTTTTAGGTAACAACGCCTTTAGTATGTAATTGTGTTTGTGTGTTTAAAGGAAAAATTATATTTAATTTACAAAAGAGAATTGTTTATGAGTTATTGTTTTTAACTCCTCAATGTTTTTATTATTCTTGTATTATTTTGCTTTACAATTGTAAGCAACAATCTAACTGCAAAAGGGTTGTTATGCCAAAAGTATACTTTAAAATATGAACTGTTGTCTCGACTTTGCAGATAATTTTTCTATTGTTCTATGTGATTACAGTGAACTTTTAGCATTCTTTGTGTCATACTAGAAAAATATTTTATAAAAGGTGTTTTAAAAAACCTAACCTAAAACAAAAACCTAAAAAACAAACATTTGTTTGCCTACATCCTCCAAGAAACTCGTGTTCGTCCTTAAAATGATTTTTTGCCTTAAATTTCATTTTCATAAGCTGGCAACGTACTACACGACGCTAAGTTCTAAAGAACAAGAACAGCTTAGCTTTCAACAGAAAGGATTAGCAATAATCTTGTGTATGGACAAAAGATTTTAGTCTAGTGGGTAGTGTGTCAGCTTATTAGGCGTAGGTCGAGATTCCACCCCTGACTGAAACTTTCCGAAAAAAAAGAAAATGAAGTCGCTGTATCTAGTAGGCAGAGGTTTGGGTTATTAGACGAGAGCCCTAGACTCAAAACCCAGATCAGTCATCTCCAACAAAACGAAATATTAAGAAATATTTTTTCGATTACTTTCTCTCAGCAGGGAAAAAAGAACTCTGAGAGTAGATCCCACCACTCATGGATAAAATTAACAACACACAACATAATTGTATGAGAAACTGGGTCGTAATCCTACTGAAGAATTGTAATGACCAGTTACGTATGTTTGTATGTCTTCATTATTGACAAATATTTCAATATTATAATCGTGATACGTGTTAAAGCCCTCCAAATTCAATTAAAGGCCTCCAACATTACTTCATTCTGTTTTCTAAATAAACAATTCGATTTAAAAAATGCTGCAAATTTAAGTAAATTAAGTTTGCTTTTCGGTTTTTTAGCCGCTAATGAGTGACATTATATTACCACCGTGACGTATGAGAGATATGAATAAACAAATATTACGCATACGCCACCTAAAACATACAATATTTTACTAAGAATTTCTGTACCTAACACAGGAATGAGAATTATCGCAAAACTAGTATTTAAAATGAAATAAATCTGGACAATTTCATAAAGCATAGTGAAGTTGACTCTGCTGACTGCTAGTCTCGATCATGCCTCTTACTAAATCATAAATTGTTTTATGCTTTTAAACAAAACCTTGTACTTCTTAAACATTTTTTTTTCTTCTGTTTGTGTATCCTATAAAAATTTTGTGAAATTGTCATTAAAGGCTCTTATTTATCATTACCTCGTTGATTCCACCATTAAAATATTGCAATTTAAAAGCATTTTTTTTATTTTTTGTCTTCAAAACTTTTTTTTTTTATGCTGCAATATTGTAAAATTTGTTTCGGTTCATTCCGTTCAGTTCAGTTCAGTTCAGTTCAGTTCAGTTCAATTCTATTTCTGCCTTTATGACTTTGTCAGCAGTTAAAATTGTCGCATTATTTCAGCAGTCTGCCAGTTAAACATATTTTTTGTTTTTTTTTTCTTTTTTTACCTCTTTCCACCCGACACTTGATGTCAAATTTATGTTGAAGCCAAGAAGAGAATATGCCGTCATCATAGATATGAAAGAAGGTTGGCTTTAAGTGTGGTTTGACGATGCTATACAAATGGCAAATGAGAATTTTCATTTTGGTTTTTTTTTTCTTTGTGAAATTCTTGCCAAAAAATTATTTGGATTTGTTGTTGGTTCTTATGATTTATGCCAGAGAGTTGCATTTATGCAATGTTAGCCTTTTTTTATACTTTTCATGTGCCAGTAGAATATATTTTTGCTAAAATTAGATAATGTTTACTTAAGCAAATTGCAATTTGCTGGAAAACAGAGAGAGAGAAAGAGAGAGAGAGAGAGAGAGAGAGAGAAGGTAAAGGAAAAATGAAACTTTAATTTAAAATTTTTATTTTTATAAAATCATAAAAAAAAGGAAATTTTCGTCCTTGTTTACCTTGTGTTGACCTGTCATTCGATTATTGTAACATCGTTTGTGTGTGTAAATGCATTAAAAGCATATTTTTAACTGAATTTTATATGATTTTCAGTGGTAATTTTTTTTATTTACATATATTTGTATATGAATATATGTATACTGTTATTCGTTTTGCTACTACAAATTTATGTTCACATTAAGCAAATATTTATCAAAAAAAAAAAAAAAAAAAAAAAAAAAAAAAAAAAAAAAAAAAAAAATTTGATGCAATTTGTTGCCCTTGGTTAATTTTTTATGCTTCTTTCAACAAATATTTGCTGAATGTGAATGCGCTTTATTTGTTTTTGTTGCAATACAACAAAAACATTCCGTAACTGCCAACATAAACACAATGGTGCTGGGTAATATTGAACAAATGACCGCAAGTTATTAAATATTTTTTTTTTATCAGGCATGGGAATGTTTAATAGATAAATATTATATACAGTGCAAGCTCGATTATTGCAATTTCCGATTATTGCAATACCCCAATTGCAATTAATTTTTTTAAACGAGCCTGTAGCGTATTTATTTCGAATTTTAGGGTTTAGATTTGTTGCATTTTCGTTATTAACCACAAACAATTATTTGTGGTGACCGTTATTAATTAGTAGCGTATGCATAGATTTTTTCATAGCTAGAAATTGAGTTAATTGGATGTCACATTTAAGCCAGGGATCCTATCAATGTAGAGGTACTTTACCTCGTAATTCAATTCACACAATATCGTCTTTGTGGTCCTTATCTAGTATGTGTAGGTGTAGAAGCCGTTGTAGTCTAGTCGGTAGTGTGTTAGCTTATTAGACGCAAGGACACGGTTCAAACCTTGGTCAAATATTCTTCAGTGACGTGTCCTCTCAGCAGATTTCTGGTAAAAGCTCTAAGAGTAAATAAAATTGCATTGAAAACTTTCTCAATAAAAAACTGTCTTTTGGAGTCAACTTTAAACTATAGGCCCCGCCACTTACGTATAAAATTAACATGCACGACATAGTTGCTGTAAGAAGCTAGGTTTTAATCCTAACTGAAGGGTTGTAATGACCAAGTACAAATGTAATAATGATTCTTTCATCCCGCCTCTGGTTTCATCAGCATTTTAATGTAAAGCATATGTGAATATCGCACACTCTTTTCAATGCAACATACATACAGTATATGTACATATGTTTATTCCGGAGAGAGAGAAAAGTAAAATATGACAATAAATACAGTAATTTTTTAAATATTTTTTTATTTTATTTTATTTTTTTATTTCATATATATTCTATGCCTGTGGTCCCAAGCAAAAACCGCTTAAGTTGACTTACATCAATTTGAGTTATGTATGCTATCACATTCTACTAACAATATTTTATATTTACGTGAGACTAGCATTTCTCTAAGAATTTTTTATGAAGCCTCATTACATTTATAACATGTGCTCCTCTCTTTAACAAACGAATCTTTCATTGCCCTCTTAAATCTTACGCTTGCCCGCATATGTATCGTTAATTTTGCAATATTTTTTTTATAAAGTTATTAATAAAAACCTGTTATCTTAAGCCTTAATGGGGCCCCATTACATATGTAACATGTGCTTCTCTTCTTAACAAATGAAAATTTCATTAATTTTGCAACGAATTTTTTCTAATGCACTTTCCTAACGTTTTCCGAAACACTTCTTCATATAAAAAGTGATTTTTCTCGAAAACATCATTTACGACTTAGGCTGTTATTAACTTGAAACTACAGATACAGCGTTAAAAATAATTATTTTTAATTTTTATTTTTTATTTTTTTTTATAATTTTTTTTCTGGTAAAAAAAAAGTACAAAAAAGGTGTAAAATCATACGCAATAAATTTTATTTAATTTTCGTTTATTGGTTATTAAAAATATGTTTTCATATGCACATACATAAATACATACTTACATATGGCAGGTTGCAGACATATATGAGTATGTTTATGTAAATTAAATAATTTTAATTTTTTTTAACTCTCTAGGATATACGATAAACATACCAATTGCCTTTATCTCCTGTTTTTTTTTATACGTTTGTTTATGTATGACTGAGTACTGTATTTATTTTTTTTCAGAATTTGTATCTACACATACATATTTATACTGCAGTACCAAATTAGCAATATCAGGGTTGTATTAATAAAAAATGCTGGTTATGATAACTCACACACGTCGATATACACTGCAGGTGTTGTGTATGTTGTACGAGAAAACACAAAAAAAATTTTTTGTCACTCAAAAAAAATATTCTTTAAAAATTTGGTGACCTTTTTTATCGTAAGAAAATTTCAAAAACGTTTTGAACGCATACACATAAACGCTGTAGTCTAATAGATAGTGTGTTTGCTTATAAGACGTGAGGCCAAACCCCAATAAAACGAATTGTGAAAAATTATTTCTTTCTTCTGCTTCTCAGCAGATCTTTGACAAAAACTCATCATTGACCCAGGATAGGTTGGCGTCTCGAAAGAACTTCCGCTTAATGGCCAACTTGGAAGAGGTAAAGTATATTCCTAAATCGATTGAAGGTGATAGAGCGTCAGCCCTCACGGCTTTACAATTTCCCGGAATGTCACTTAAGTGAGCACTAAAAATTGTAGTACGATTTTTCTTGTTCAGGCTGAGGGATCTAAGTACCCAACATCTAATATATACCGAACTAATCTCAAAAACATATTATGATAAATAGTAATGGCGCCTCTCAGACGCCGTTCGAGTTAAAGTAAAGAATAGAATGGCGCCTCTCAGGTGCAGTTCGGATGCAAAGGTTAAAGTCGACTTCGAAAAACAGATTTTTTTTGAAAATTTTCATGGCGATGTTATTTACTCTCAGAGGTTTTGCCAGAAGTCTGGTGAGAGATAGTCGACGAAAGAGATATTTTTTTTCCATATTTCGCTTCGATCAAGATGTCTGGACTGGGTATCGCGTCTACCTGCTAGACTACGGCGATTTCAATTTATAATACGTTATGCAAAGCTTTAATACCTTACAATTGCCTGAAATTTGAATTTAAACTGAACTGTGTGTGTATCAAGTTTAAATAGAATTAATACCAGGCCCTTGTTATTGAAATATTTACAAACTTGGTTCTAGAACTTACTTAAAACTATTACGTTCGATTGTTTAATTAAATTGTTTTTAAAAGATCTCCTATAGCTTTTTTTCCTAAGACTCTATAATTTTATAGGAATTCTTCATAATGATGGAATATTTCCAAAAATCTTGCCTCAAAGCCGTATTTATTTTAAATATTTTGCTCGCTATCGATCACAATAGAATTTTTAAGCATTTTCTTTCTTTCTTTTATTGAATATTTTTATTCCCCTTTTTTATACGTACACTTTCATGTTGCACTGTATAAGTTTATAATATTTTATATTGTAAAATTTTTATATTGCGTGTTTTTCTAAATGCTCATTCACACATACATATACAAATACACTTTTATTATGCAAAATAATTCCATTTGGCTCAAGGACATTATTTCACACGCAGTAGCAACAGGAATAAATATGGAAATTGTGGAGAAATTCAACAAATTTTTTCTATTTTCATTTAAATATGAAAAACTAAAAAAAAACCGTAAAGGAAAAAAAATCAAATATGAACGAATATAAAATGCATGTACACACATGCATATGTATGTGTATGCGTTTGAAGAGAATAATTTAAGAAATTCCTATAATACATGTACGAGGTGTGCTCAAAAAAGTAAGGACGGCTTTAAAAATTGAAAAACTTTGTTTTTAACTGTTGATCTTTAGAACAAAAAGATGAGAAATTGTTGAGACTATCGACAATTTTTTTTTCTTACGCAATGCATTGAATTTCTATGGAATTTTGTTTAATGTATGGCATTAAGTGTTCCTTAATTCTTAAGATATTTACACTGGCATGCAGGGATTGACGTCCGAGGAACATAAAACCAAAAGGAATCAGAAGATAACAAGACGTTTTACGATATCGTTTAATGTCTTATGGCTCACACAGCGGGTTTTATAGGCATTGATGATACCGTTATACTTCTACGGTTTTGGCGATGAATTAGCGGAATAATGTGAGAACAAACCAGAATCTTCCTGAAAAAATTGAACCCAAACACGTTTGATGTAATCTCAAGTAATTTTTACTGCAAGGCCTTTCAATTAGAGGTTGTTGCATACATACATAATTGGCCATTACAACACTTTAGTCAGGATTACAACCTAGTTTCTCTCATCACTTATGTTGTGCGTGTTAATTTCATACATTAGTGGCATGGGAACTCCAGTTTTTTGAGAAACATAAAGATAAATAGGTTAGATTACCGGGGGCTAGCTATGGCCCATTGTATTCCACAGTATGAGGTAAGGCCCCTTGTCATAATTACAAATAAATAAGTAAATAATAAAAGGAAAAAACAAAACATTTTGAACAAGCCTCGCTTAATTCTTGCAGAAAGTAAGCCACAAAAAGCATTGGCTGCAGGACATAACTTCAGGCAAAGCAAATATAATTTAGAAGAAGAAAAATGGTATTGATATGGAATAGAAAGCCTTAAGAAAAGTAAAACTTTTTAATAGAAAATGTGTATGCAATTTGTTGTCTTCATTTTAAACGATTTTATGTTTTAATTTTCTTTATTGAAGACTAAAATTTAAAAAAAAAAAAAAATTTCAGTTTCCATTGAGAAATTTAAAATACGTTTTCCTTTCAACCATTTGTTTGTTTATCAGTGTTTATTTATGGAAACATAGAAACATTCTTTAACGGCTTGATTTTAAAGCAGAATATTCTTTCCATTAATATTCCACTCAAATAATAATGCTATGCCATGATGAAGCTGATGATTTCCTTTTTAGAAATTCAATGATTTTTTTCCTTCTTTATTTCCTTAGCTAACTGAACTATAACTGAACTGAAAATGCATACAAATTTATGTTTTTTTTTTTCTCTTTTACTTTAGAAAAAACAAAATTGAATTGAATTTTCTTCTAGAAATTTCAATAGAAAATTCAAAAGTTTTATTTCATGCGATGTATCTAGTTTGAGCAGCACTACTGCTGCAGTCGGCAGTAGCTATGATAGTAAAATATTTGTAGAAATATTCTCTCCTGTTTATTTTCATAAAATTAAATTGAAATTCAAGTATGCGTAACAAGGAGAAAAGAAAAGAAAATGAATATAAAGCCCTGTTGAAAAAAGAAAACATGATAAAACTAAAGAAAATACAGCAGCAATACATCATCAGTCTGAGTTGCTCATGCCACATTTGCACCATCAACACGAAATTCATGATAATAAATTATCATACATATCGTTCGTTATGAAGATAATGATTAGATGGATAATTATATTTATGATACACTGTATCGCATATTGAAATTCAAAACAAATTTTATATTTGAAATGATATACTTGCTCACAAAGATTTAAATTTTTTTTAAATTCAATACGCCAATACAATGTTAATAATTTCACTTTTTTTTACTTCTCCATTAAAAATGTACTTTAAAAACTTATATCATTCAAAATAATTTGGATTGCACAGCATATCATTGGTTTATACCCTGTTTTTTTAAACACAATGATCAATTAAGCTTCAAATTCTGTTACAAATAAACACTGACATTAATCCATACTTTAATAACATCCCATAATATTATAGGGTGGTTGATTTATAAGTTTAAATTTAAAAATTCAATACAATAAAAACGGTTTGAAATGTTGCCAAATTTATTTAGTTTTGTTATGAAGTACAATCGTTCCGGTTAGAAATGGAATATTATTTTATTCATATGGCTGCCACGACTGGCCTCACAGTACCTCATTCGATTGGAGCGTATGGAGTCGTATTTCGGCAATGGTATCACGAATATTGGCCTTCAAATGCTCAATTCTATCTCTGGTCTGTCGGCATAACACTTTTCATTAATGACAGCCAATTAACATCACTATTTCGAATGATAAATCGGCCAACAAACGTTTAACGCAATAAATCGATTGTATTATGAGATGTGTGGCAAGTTACATCATCCATCCTGTTCAAACCAAACATCGTTCATATCATTACCTTGAAAAGCGGGTACAAAACATTTAGTTATCATGGTACGAAGTCTGCCTCCATTGACCGTAATGGTTGCACCGTCCTCATTTTCAAAGAAATATGGGCCAATGATGCCTTCGCTCCACAAGCCACACCAAATAGTTACTCGTAATGTGTGGTTTTTCTGAGCATCAAATACGGCAATTTTGCTTTTTAACGTACTCACTAATATGAAAATGAACTTCATCAGAAAAGATCATCGTACAATTTTTTGTTGGCTCATCTAGTGAAGCGAAAACAAAGCGTATGGTCGGCCATAAGTATGTTATGCTGCTTTAATAGCTAATAATCCTAGTGCTTAAATATTTTTTTTCAACTGTTGAAAGCTGCAAATAATTAATAAAAATGTTCTATACTTGTAGCCTAAAGGCTACTGTAGTAAAAGAAGAGGAAATGTTAGTTTTTATTAAAGAAAAAGAATTAAAAAAAATCATTTGAATGAATCCAAAATATAATAAAAATGAAATTGAATAATTATTTTGTTGTAAACCCCTTCAGTCAGGATTACGTCCTCGCTTTTCGCGCCACTTATGTTGAGTATAGTAATTTTATAAATGAGTGGCGGGATCTACAGTTTAAAGTCTACTCCGAGCGACAGATTTTTGAGAAACTTTTCGTGGCAATTTTATTTGCTCTTAGAGTTTTTGCCAGAAATCTGCTGAGAGGAAGTCACCGAAGAAATATGCCTGAACTGAGCTCTTGAACCATGACTTCACGTCTAAAAAGCCAACACACTACCTACTAGACTACAATGACTTCAAGAATCATAGAATGCGTAACTTGAAATTGTTTCATTTATTTTTAATTTTATGCATTTTTAAAAACTATTTTCTACCTCAATTTTCTACCCTATCGCCCATTATCCATCCATATTTCCATCAGGCCACTTGTAGATACTCTACTTGCCTGCAACTATACGGCTCTCTCTACAATATATATTTTCAATAAAGACAAATGTTATCAAACAAAACCATCAATTTTAACCGACAATGAGGCACACACAGAGTGTGTCTCTACACAAACCATCCATCCACCTCCATAACCTTAAAGACTTCATTGAGTGGCATTGTGTACAGCAGAGCATTGAAACGAATAGAGACTACAGTTCACTTTTCCTCAATGCTGCTCAATGAAGTACTTTATAAATTTATTTACATCATAATCAATTTCTCTCTCTCGTCTAAAGAGGTCGGTCTAATGTCTTTGTTATTGTTGCTGTTATTGCATTTTGTTTGCTTCGGTTTGAGTTTGGTTTTGGTTTTGTTACCGAGAGGTAAAGGAAGGTAATTTTTTTAACCATTAAAGATCTCTTATAAAAGTCAAATTGTAAAGAGAACAAGAAATAGAAAAATGATCAAAATTTATATGGAATTGTATTGTATTGTTATACCAGCCGGCAACGGAGCAGGAGTAGCAGATGGTTTTTAAAGTTCTATACTTGGAAATAAAAACAGAAAAGAATTGTTAATGTTTTCTATTTTGCAAATGCATTTGTTGTAAGTGACTATTGCTGGCAACAGGAAATGTATCGTTACATAGTTCTCATGAACAGTCATTCCACCACATGCATACATACATACATATGTATGTATATGGGGTTGGAAAATATACAAACTGCAAAGGAAAAATATAAAAAGAAAACCAAAAAAAAAAGCACAATAGCTTTAGGAGTTGTTTTATGTCATATTAACCGTTATGCAAATGTGTATGTATTTTTAAGTGATTTTTCAAAATAAATTTTTATTTCGAATTTTTATTCGAAATTTAAATGTTTCATTCAATACCCTTCAGTTTTAGTACGTATGTATATATACCCCTCATATGTACATAAAGTTTAAAAATTTATCCGTTATCATTGCCAGTTAATATTACTGTTTATGTGCCATTCGCCATTTAGAAGATTTTTATTACACATGGTTTCATTTCAACCAAAAATATGACATTAACCTTTTTTTTTTGGTGTTGTTGTAGAGTGAATAAAAAATATCGAGAAGCAAATAACTGTTTTACGATTAATTTTAAATTTAAATTCCCTGATACTTAAAAATTTAAAATCTTAAGATTTGCTTGATAAAATTATTGAATAAAATGGTAGAAGTTTACGAAATATTAATTTTAGACGATATGAATGAATGCCTCACGTCTAACCAACACGCGACCTACTAGACTACGGCGAAATAAAGTCATGTTTATTTTAAGCAACGTTTGTGTTTAACTTACCAAGCAAAAAGTTACGGGTTAAAACTTGGCTTTTACAGGAATATGTAGGATGAAGGAAAATATATTTTACAATAATTAATGCTTAAAGTGCCTCAAATATTGTCATAAAGTTTTAATTAGTTATTCTTTGGATTATGTGTGTGTTCGTTTTTTTTTTTTAACAATTTCATTAATTTTCTACTGTATTATCGACAATATTTTTTTTTTAATTTTTCGTTACCATACGGTGTCTTTGTATATTTAAAATAATTTTGCTGATGCAGTTATTCAGGCACATAAACCAAACAGTATGATTTAAAAGCTTCTTTTTATTTAATTAAAATAATGAATTTTTTTTTCATTAAAATCTTTTTAACATACACTCAAAAAATTTTAACCTTTTAGTTGGGATTACGACCTTGTTTCTTGCAACACTTATGCTGTGTGTGTTAATTTTATACATGAGTGACGGGACCTACAGTTTAAAGTCGACTTCGAACTACAGATTTTTGAGAAATTATTCACGGGAATTTTATTTAGTCTCAGACTTTTTGTCAGAAATCTGCTGAGGGAAGAAGTCAAAGAAATATTTTTTCATATTTCGTTGGAAATATCTGACATGGTATTTGGATCCTGGCCTCACGTCTAATAACCCAACACACTACCTACTAAACTACTGTACGCACTTTTAGATTATTTTTTTTTTTTAAATAAATTTCTCTACCTGTAATGTCATCCATAATTTCATTTAGAAAATAAAAGTTTTTTACGTATGTATTGCCGCATACACTAAAACACACATACGTAGTATAATTTTTTTTCATTTGTGTGGGTTAACAATCTATTGTAGTTTTATTTTATAATGCAATAAAGTTATGCTCTTTTATAGGAATATACTCTACATAGGTACGCTGATACATACATATATTCACATATGTACGTACGTATGCATGTGTTAATATGTTCGAAATGTTTATGTAAATATAACCCTAAAGTTAAAATTATTATTATTGTTGTTGTTGTTGTTGTTGTTGGCAGATACACAAACAAAGTTTTTGCCATAACACATTGAAAGAAGGGAATACCAAATGAAAAGAGAGTGAGTTAATATGAGTGACAAAAACTACACATTCATTTAAACTTTTCGCACAGGTACGATACACAAATACATACGAAACATATTAATGCACATTTGTTGTATACGTTGTGAGTATACGGATGTAAGTATGACAGGATTGTATTACACAATATGATTGCAATAGTAGTTGTAATAGTAAAATGGGTGGGCAGAAAAGACAACAAGTCATGCATACAAATACAAAATCAGAGAGAGAGAGAGAGAATGGTACGGAAGAGTAAGTGTAACAAGTTATGGTAGCAGCAGTTACAGCAACATCATAATCATCTCATCGTCATCAGCATCAGCTTCAGTGTTTCAGCATCATCCATAATAACAAAAAGAGCTGCTGGTATTATTGTTGGTTCGTTGTCTTTCTATTTACCGTTTATTTTGCATTTTTTTATTTTTTTTTCTCTCCTTTTTGGCTTTGAATTTCCACATCATCTACTGCTATTACACTTTGTGCCTCTGTTTATATACTGGCGTCTCTTATCCGTTTTATTTTGTCACTCTTTTTCTTCTCTTTCTTGTTTATGGCATTTTTTGTTTACATTACTGTATCAAGTGTGATAAGGTGAGTGGAATAGCGAGTGAGTGTGTATGTTTACATTTTTATTTTTTATTTTGCAGACAACCAACCTCCTGCTGTCATTTGTATCATTATTTCCTTTTGTTGTCAAATGAGTATTTGTTTTACACACATACACACACACACGTATACCTTTACATTTATCATTTCTATCATTTGTCTTGTTTTATAAATATGTACATACATACATACATATATACGTATATACATCATAGGGTGTGTAAGAATATATAAGTTTTATACACTGCTTTTCCATAAAAGTTTCTCTTTGGTTTTGTTTCTTCTAGTTAAACAGTTACTTCCTTATGCCAGTTTATTCTTTTTGATTTATTTATTTTCTTTCTTTTTTAACTTTCTACTGAAGTCTCTCTCTCTCTCACTCGCGCCTTCTGTTAGCGTTTGACACAGTAGAAGAGTTTCTGAAAATTATGTTTAAAATTCTTTTAACATTTTTGTGTCGTAGATTTTAAATGATTTTTCTCTCTTAAAATTTACCGTTTTTAGTTCTTATTTCAGCCCACTGTTTTAAGTTTTTCTTTCTTGTTGGTGTTGTTTGTACACCCTAGAAAATTTTCTAAAGTTTTTTTTTTGTTTTTTGTTTTTCTGAGCTGTTGTGTTTGTTGTCACTGCTGATATTGTTGTTCCTTTAAACGCAAGTGACATGCTGTCACTTTTAGCACAAATTTTTTCTTCTTCTTCTTCTGTTTTTTATTCTAGTTTCTCTAGCATTTAATCTGAAATGTTTTTGTATGAATTTTTTGTATTTTATTCAGGTTGATTAGGTTTTTTTTTTAATTTTTGTTCTCCTGTGTTTGTGTGTGTTTAGAAAAGAGAAAACTTTTTCTTTTCTTTCTTTGAATTAAATTTGAGGAAAGTTTTCGATTAATGCAATAGAACAGCACAAACATTTGTTTTTAAATATTGTTTTGTAGTTGTTGTAATGGTTCTTTAACAAGTTCTCTCCTTCCTACTCGACTAAGTGTCACAATATACATCAATTATACTCACAAATGTGATGAGTTTTGTTTGGTTTTTTTATGGTTTGCATAAAGGAAGTATTGAATGAAGCCAACTTACAATCTGAACTTAAATAATTTACGCTTAAATTAAATAACATTTATGTTCTTAATTAAATATTCGTTAATTTGTGTCATATGTTTATGAAGTTATAAGTTTTAATTCAGTTTTTGTTTCATTATTTTTATCATAAAAAAATTTTATTGAAAATATTTTTTTAAATATTTTATTTTTATTTACATACTCTTTAATAATAAATATGAAAATATGAAATACTATATTTCTCTTTTTTATTTAAATAAAAATTATTATTTACATCCAAAGTAAATGCTTATATTGTCATCGAATAGAAATTTTAACTAAATGGATTATATTATGACTGCGGCATATAGCATTTAAATGTGAACTGGAATCGCATAAAGAAGTTACACGGATAATATTACCCGAGTTCTTTTTGAAATCATAGTATATTCCTTACTTTATATATAGTACAGTTGTCTCCGTAGTGTAATAGGTAGTATGTTGGCTTATTAGACATGAGGCCCCGCTTCAAACTCCTAGTCAGACATCTCCAACAAAACGAAATATTAAAAAGCTTAACCACTGAGAGTAAATAAAATTGCCATGAAAAGTTCGTCAAAATATATCAGTCTCGGCATTCATATATAAAATTAACACACTCGACGTGATGGAATATCGACTCTATTCGTTAAAAATTATGCCCACACATTCCTGTTCTGGTAATTCGGAAATTTTTTTGAAAATGGAACTTGCTGTAGGACCCGCTATATACAAATTGTATTTTACTCCTATAATACTTACATTACTCCTATAATACTACATTTTCAATTACATTTTACTGAAAACATTTTTAATTAAAATGTAAAGCCAAAAATATATATAAAACTGGTTTTTATATCAAGTAGATAGTCTGTATAAATTACATCTTATTTCCAATTTAACTTTAATTTAACATTATTATAATTTTTTTTTTTTTGCTTTGTTCTAGAAATTTTCAGAAATTTAGTTTATCACACACTATCGATTTTTGTGTACTGAATAAACTCTTTTTCTAAAAGTAAAACTTAAAATGCAAGAAAACTAAACTAAAATGAAAACAAAATTTTATTGTGCTAAATTCTCTTAAAGTATGCTACAAAATAAATGACGTTATTGTCGTAGTTGTTGCCTAAATGTAGGCTACACAAATTATATGCAAATGTTTTTTTTATTTCTCTGTTTGCTTTGCATTTTACCACTCTTCTTTCCTCTCTTTCTCTCTCTCTCTTAAAATAATTATTTCCTGCTTTAGTAATTGCAGTTTTGCTCATCATGAAGCAGAAATTTGATCAAACGTTTAATTATTTAAAAACTCAAATTTCCTCCAAATTTCCAAGCTGTTCCCTTTCTATTTCCTAAAGGAATGGCACACAAAATTGTATATTATACATATACATATGTATGTGTATACATATAAAAGATTTATTTCATATTTATAGCTGTTAAAGGGTATAAACTCCAGTATAATTTTAATTTTATATTAAATTTGTTTTTTATTCAATTAGTTTAATTTTATTTGTTTTTTTTTCGTATTTTTTTCGTATTATTCTTTTTTTTAATTTTTCTTCATCAAAAGGAATTTTAAATGGTTTTCAAACCACTCTTTCTCTCTATCTCTCTTTCATCATCTTTACTACGTTCGATTCATTAATTTTTAATATTTTAATTACTCTGTACTTAAAATACAACAATTTCTTCAACATTATTTTTGGCTCTTTTGAGTTTAAATCTTAAATAGTATGAGACTGTAGAAAACAGAATAATGTTACACTCTAGCAGAGGCTGGTTACCTGCTGCAGCTGGAATTTTTGACAATAAGCAGTCAGACTAGCTTGCAAGGAGGGAAGCTTTCAGAACGGATATTTGGAAAGGTATGCTCAATGAAGGATGGGTAACATGGAGAGAGGGAAAGCCTGTCTTCAAACCAAGTGGGTTTGAGGCAATCAAAACTTTTGTTGGGAAACTACGATTAGAGGTGATTTGAGTCATGCAGTAGGATGTCTTTTGACAAAATTTACATTTTTCAGAAAGGGGGGGGGGGGTTTGTGTCGAGCCCAACAAATAGATTCAACAAGTAGATTAGCGATATAAGTTAATCACCGAAACACATTCTTGAAAACTGTGGCACATTAATTCATCGCAGAAGGAAAAACTTGAGTGTTTATCAAGTGCAAGGCAGGGAATTTTCCACTCCGATTAGCATCCAATCGTAATCTAATAGGTGGTGTGTGGGCTTTTTAGACGTGAGGCTACAGTTCAAACTCCAGGTCAGGCATCTTTCTCTCAGTAGATTTCTGGTAAAAACTCTAAGATTAATTATAATTGCCATAAAAAAAAAATTCTCAAAAATCTGACGACTTTAAACTGCAGATTTCGTCACTCGTGTGTAAATAATTAACGCACACAACATAAATGGTGTGAGAAGCTAAGTCGTAGTCCTGACTGAAGATATAATATTCTGTGTTGATATTATTCTCTCTGAAGTGTTAGACTTCGAAGGATTTCTTCTCTGTGCCCTTGCGCTTTTGCGCTCTCCTTGTCTTTTTTTTGGCTCTCTTCTTTGTCTTTGTCTCTCGCCTTTTTGTTTGCTTTCGTAGTCCCCCCTGCCGCCTCTCTGCTCTGTCTTTTCTTCTGGTTTTTGTTTTTGCTTTTGTTCTGTTTCGTCTCGCGCCGTTCATGCTTTGTCTCTTTGGTCTTCGTTTCTTCTTTGTTGTTCTTTTTTTTTTTGATTTTCTTTTCTTTTTTTTTTGTTTTTTTTTTTTTCTTGTCTTTTTTTTTTTTTTTTCTTTTTTTTTTTCGTTCTTTTTTGCTTTTTTCTGTGTGTGACACATAGAGACTTGACAGGTATGATATTACATGTAATGGTTGTGACAGTCATAATATATTTGACATTATATTAATACATATTATAATACGGTCAAAGAAAAAAGTCTAAATACACCGTTGAATGTAGACTTTTTTCGTGGTAAATTATGTGTTAATTTTTTTTTTTTTGTTCTTCAAATATTCTTAATTATAAACGCCTTAAACAACTCTATAACATCTATTCCAATTTGATAAAAATCAGCGGGTGTATGTAGACTTTTTTCTTTGACTGTATGTAAAGCATATTATATTTTTTGTCATATTATTAGGTTTATAATGACTGCAACATTCTTTAAACTACATTAAAAGTTATTCATTCTTTGTCTAGGATATTTAAATTGCCTTGACAGTGCAAAATAGTAAATTTCACAATACGTAATTGAAGTAATAAAAAGTTTAACGTGTGTGACAGTAATTTTATGGTATTACACTCCACTATACATTACTTTTGTAGGCTGTTTCTTATTTTTACAGAACACATACAAAAGGAACATAATGAATACTATTCTTCAATGCAATGTGTCCTTTGGACAAATAGTCATCTTCTTTGAGTTCGAAAAAATCTACCCAAGGTTTCACTAAATTTTGTACATCTTCCTGAAAAGATACCAAAGTCATTATAGCTTTTTGGCAGGAAATAAATAACTTCATAATTCCTTCTAACTTTACACACCACTTATGTTCAGTGTATTAATTTTATACATAAATGGCTTGTCCGTTCTTGGTCTTGTCCGAACTCTGCTGAGAGGAAGCCACCGAAGAAACATTTTTTCATATTTCGCTTTTGTTGCAAATGTCTGGCCTCTGGTTTAAACTTAGACTTGAACTTTGCTGCTCCTGTTTACTTGTTGTCAAATTCAGCTATGTAATCCATTAAATTGGTTTCGTTATACATCATAAATATATACGTATGCATGTGTATTGTAATATTGTTGTTACCCTTATTCAATATTTATGTAACATTTATCCTTGGTCAGCCTGTTGCATATATATGACAGCTTATGCTACACATATTGTATGTATGAACAGTATTGTAAATATTTATTTACATTAATAATGTGTTTGCGCATTGTCTTATCAAATAATGAGATTTTTTTTTCTCTCATTTTATTTCATTTCATTTTTTTCTTTGTTTGTATTGTAAAGTACTTCTCTTATTGTGTTGTCCTTTTATGTATGTATGTCACATCCAATCATACTTGATAGCAATGAAACAATAACAGCAACGAAATGACTACAATGCCAACAATAATTATTGTAATGATTCAATCGTTATGAAACACACACACACACACACACATGACGTATGTGGAATATTTAATTCAATTTGCCACATACGTTATACGTTGATGGTGGCCAACTGAAATTAAAAATCAAACAATATTGTTGGATCAACATTTGCTTCGAAGTGAAAGAGAAAAAGAAAAAAAAAACTATTTTAATAAGTTTTACGAATGGAAATTAAAAATTAAATTTTAATTAAAATAATATCGTTATTTTACTAGAAATTTATTATATTCGAGTATAATCCATAATAACAGCTTCTTTCCGTAAGACGTTCAAACATTTATGCATGCATGTCGAATTCAATTTAATCGGCTTTTGGTAAACGTCTTGATTTTTACTTAAAATTCTATGGAAAAGTAATTAATTTGTGTGCATAACTATGTATATAATTATAAATTTAATTAATTTAACATTTTAACTCAAAAAGGTTATCAAGAAAATTTCCTATTAATTATGTACGTTTGACTTGACGTACATGTTCAGTATTTCTTAAATGGAGGAATAATTTTCATTAGAATAGTATCGCTTCAATGCCATTTAGAAGATTTATTTGTTTTTAATGTTAATCTGCTGACAATTTTACAATTTGCACTTCACTCTGTTCCAGAATATTGGGTTGCGGCGATGCAAAAATCAATAGTGCGGGCATATGAGGCATTTTTCAGAAGTCTGTCGTAGCATTACCCATATGTACGCATACATAATTGGTCATTACAACCCTTCAGTTGTGTGTATTAATTTTATATATGATTGGCTGAACCTATAGTTTAATGTTGATTCCGAACTACATATTGTTTTCCAGATACTTTTCATGCCAGTTTTATTTGGCTCTTAGAGTTTTTGCCAGAAATCTGCTGACAAGAAGTAGCCAAAGATAACTTTTTTAATATTTCGTTTTATTTTGGATGTATAACTTGGGGTTTCAACATTTAATAAGTCAACACACTACCTAATAGACTAGTTTAGTACTCGTATATAAACTGTATAGTTGTAGGCATTTTATACGATGCTGTAATAACTAACATTATTCTCCACGGCGAAGTCAGTAGCCTTCCTAAGTGGATTCTTTGCAGGGGAATTAAAATTCAAACCTTACACACCACAGTCGCCGCAGTCTAGTGGGTTGTCTTAGTGTGTTGGCTTATCAGAAGTGAGGCCACAGTTCAAAGCCCTGGTCAGATATCTCCTGCAAAATTTAAACATGAAATAATATTTCTTCAGCGACTTCCCCTTTGCAGATTTCTGGCAAAAACTCTGAAAGTAAAAAAAAAAATGCAATGAAAAGTTTCTGAAAAATCTGTCGTTCGGAGTCGACTTCGAACTGTGAGTCCCTCCACTTGATAAAATTAACATACACAAGGAAGCCAGGAAGCAATTCTGACTGAAGGCGGTTGCAATGATACACCATTTTATCAAGTTCACTTTAATTGTTATTGAGTTATCCTTTTATGAATTATTTTTCTTAAATAGTTATTATTATTTTCAATCATATAATTGTAGCATAGTATTATTAACGTATTTGAAAATCATGCAACCAAAAATTCGAATACAAAAATTTAAACAAAAAGAGATTCTCGACAGCAAAAATGATTTCAACACTTGTCTGTTGTTTGGTGATTCTAATTTATGTTTCATTAATAATTTCCATTGAGAAATTGAACAATTTGCATTTATTATTTATAATTTAAATAGTTATACAATTGGAAAATCTAGTTAAATCAACAACATTAATTTCCATTTTCCGAAAATCTAGTTAAACAAATATGTATGTATGAAGCATTATAATTGAGTTAGAATTTGCTCTTCTACGTATGTATGCATGTATGTATGTATGTATGTATGTGTTGATTGTTGAAAATATTTTATAGTATATTTTAAGGGAAATTATAATACATTCATATGTATTAGAGATATGATAATTTGTTTTAACAAATTACCATAATTTCATACAGAAAATTCTATTCATTTGCTGTAATTATAATACATGCATAGAGTATATTGTATATTAATACATACATATGTACATACGTATATTATTGTATATGATATATATATTAATTTTGTTTATAGCCCTTAATAAAATATGTTGTGTATTTATAATTAAAGTAAAACTAACTTGTCATTAAAGAATGAATTTTATTTTCAACAATAATGACTACCTACATAAATGTCAATACACGTCAGTACTCGGATAATATATACAAAAAAAATCAATTGCAATTAACTATAATATTATTGAATTCGTGCTGTCGTTGTATATAAAAATATACAATATTTTTCTTTTGTTAATTAATTAAACGAAACCCATATATCTGTCATTATAATGAAAATAAAAGCAGTAGTTGTAGTTATAGTTGTTGGAAATATTAAATGACATAAATTTGTTTTCGTTCTCACAAGCTCTTAATGAGTAATAAAACATTCATAAAAGCCTATGATAATTAAAAAAAAAAATTAAAATATTTATAATTATATATACAGTTGATAACAAAATTAGGTATATCATATACAAATTTACATTTTACACTTGCACGCCTTTTCTTTTCTTTAAGGTTGGCTCTAATTCCTTCTGTATTACTAACTTATTATTATAATTTTTAGTTTCTTGCCAAATAATTAGTAAAAAAAAACGATTTTTCTAACGTAAACAACCAAGTTGAACTTGTGGTATTGGAAGACGAAATTAGAGTAACTTTTACTTTTACATTCACTCATTTGTATGTATACATATGTACATACATAATTATTATTATCCTTCATATATATTTCTTAAAGGCTTGCTATCTAATTAAAAACTCGTGCCAACTCATACTAATACGATAAAAGAATATTTTTGTTTACCTTACAATGCAAAGTAAAATTATGCATCCACTTATTATTAAATGTTCAATAATTAAAAATTTTTAAAAAGCAATTCACAGTCAATCCAAGTAATTAAACACAATATAGAGAGTATTGTTGGTGAAAACTAAAAGGGTTTTTTTTCAGTCAGAAGACGTTTCAAGTTTTTTTACATTTTCTTTCCATTGGAAGTTTGTTAATTTAACTCCAAACACTGAACTTATTCTAATAAATTTCAAAATTACTGCCAGCCAGCAAATTATTTTGTACTTTCCTAAGTTCTAAAAGATATTGTGAAGTCACGGAAACTTGTGTATCCAGAAACGTGAACATTTCCGAAACAAAAACACTTTTGTGTTACATTGTCTATTCTAGAACGTGAAAAAAAGTTGAAAGCTTTAAAACATGAATTTAGATTTTCAAAGAGTTGTTTACGATATGATTACGGTTATAAATTTTGAAAGTCCTCGCCTAAAACTTAACACCTCTTTATTCTGCCTTAGTTTCTCTGTAAAAATTAGTTCACGTTTCTTGGAGTTCAGTATACATAAGATACAGTAGAGTCATAAAACGCTCAATAATACTAATATTCTGCTAACCAAGAGCTTATGATCGGGATGGTTTTATTCACTCATGAGTTTTGTGGAAATAAATTTTTAAAGATGGTATATTGCAGTGGCTAAAATGCTTAACTGTAAACCCGGTGAGTAGAATTTAATGCCCCACGTATTCCGCAGTTACCATCAACAAGGCGTATCAATTGAATAACAGAAGAACTCAATTACCAAAGTTTCTTATCGCAACTGCAAATTCATTTTTCCAAAAGGCATTTATACTAGGAAATGTAAAATTGCAACGCTTTCATCTAAGGATCTACTACTACGATAATAAAAGGCAGATGTTAACAAATAAATTTAGAGTAAGATCGTGCTAGTAGAGCAAACTGTTCCAACACTTTATTTCTGTTCTAGTGTGGCTTTCTCCTCGTTAACATAGTTACTAACGAGATAAATAATTCATCACATAATTGACTAGGCCTAAGGTAGATAGGTAGACAGTCGATGTAGCAGTAGGCACCATTATGCCTCTTTCTCCTTTCACATAGTGTCAGGCATGTTCCCAGTATGTAGGCAGAACAGTCTCATATTCCTCCTCATCTCTGCAGATTCTACAGAAATCAATTGCAAGGTTCCCCAGACCAGCACAGCCTCCTGTGCTAATTATTAATTTACTCGGCTTTGGTTTTGTTAAACAGAACGTAGATGCCTGTAGGTTAGAACTATCGCTTCACAGTTTGTTGCACACTGTATTTCAATATTTTTTTCTATTGCCTGCCGTCTGGAAAAAGGGAAAGTAAGCAAATCCCTCCAACCTATTACTACGCGTATATTTTTTTTTGTCTAATGATGTCACTTTTACTTTCATGACTCTGTCATAGAAATTATACGATAACTGTTTGAATACATTTCATTGGGGTGGTTCTAAAACTTTACAAATGAAAAACTAATGAAAATTATTTCTATTTCTAAGGAAAAACTGTCTACTTTCGATTAAGAATTGTATTCTTCCAACAACGTTCTGTACTCGGTACATAATTTCACTTATAATTTAACTGTGTAGGATGTTAACATTAATTATTAGCAGTTTTTTATGTCCTATTTTATAAATATTAAGGAAACCGTTTAAAACAAATTTTAATGGCCTTAAAAGTATCTTTTAAATACCATTATCAGGTCAATACAATACATCTCTTGAGTTCCATTCAATACAAAACATTCATTCAAGTGTAAAGAGAAGGAAGAAGGATAAACTAAACAAAATTCTTTAAACAAACTTAATTATTATGTTTATCGTAATTGTAGGGCCATATTCAAAAGAAAAACTTGAAGACATTCAAGAAATTTGCTATGAAAAGAAGTCAAAGTTAATGAACAACACAGACAAAATAAAATGAAAAGTAAAGAACAGAAGGAAGAGACATATAAAGACAAGCAAACGTTTAAATAAATGAAGAGAAAAAGTAATAAAAAAAAAATAAGAAAAGAAATGCCAATAAGAAAATGAACTTAATAAGAACGAAACGAAACGAAACGAAACGAATAGAAACAGATAAAAGATAAATTCGAAATGAACTATAAAAATAAAATATGCTTACTCACAGGCAATTATTTTAAGACTTTAGGCCATTAAACATTAAGAAGAGTATATCCTTTAAGGAAGCTACTCAAAAGAGATAGAGAGAGAGGGCAGACTAAGCAGAAATTAATATAGCCGGCATATTTATTTTGTAAACAGGAGAGAATGAAATATTTTTTTAATTTTAAATAATTTAAATTCAAAGTATGTATACAAATAATCATATTGAATCTTCTATATACATACATACATTCATACATACATACATACATACATGCATACATACATACACACACATTTGATCATTACAATCCTCAAGTCAAGTTTACGGTCCTGCTTCTCACATCACTTATATTGTGTGCGTTAATTATGTACATGAGTGCCCGGGCCCATAGATTAAAGTCGACTCCGAATGGCAGAATGGTGAATTTTGTACCAGAAAACGATGTTTGATTTAAAGCATTCAGTTTTTGTTTTCAATAGGACAAAAAGAGCTGGAGAGTCCCATCAAACGCTTGTCGAGGCGCATGGTGATCATCAGAACCAGCATACACAAGATGGTTTCGACAGTTCAGATATTACGATGTTGATGTGAGAAATGAAGACCGTGGCAGAACACTCAGAAAGTTTTATGCTGCCGAATTGCAAATAATATACGATCATCATTGTCAAATAATGTTTAACGAATTGAAATGTTAAATGTTGTACAACGAACAATTTCTAAAATTTTGAAATCACTGGGAAAAATCCAAAAGTCTGGACAAATGGTACCACGTGAATTGAATAGTAGGCCAAAGAAGCACTTGTGAAATTTTGTTTCAAGGATACAACGGAAAATTGGTTATGCATTGAAATATTGTTTGCGATGAAAAATGGAAAAAATGGCGTACACCGTGAGCTTCTAAAAAATGCTGAAAACGTTAATACAGACCGCTACCGACAATAAATGATCAATTTTGACAAGGCACGACAAAATAATTTATATAACATGTCAATCAAATGTAACAAAGGAAAACCGATTCAGAATACAATCAAAGCATTAGGTTGGGTTCTGCTAACCCACTCTACATTTTCTTTGCAAATCCCAGACATCACGAAGAAAACGAAATTTGCAATAGAGAATACCGTTTCGGTGACTTCCTCTCAGCAGTCTTCTGGCAAAAATTCTCGGTGTAATTAAAATTAACATGAACATTTTCTCAAAAATTTGTCTGAATTGACTATAAACTGTTGATTCCACCACTCATGCATAAATTTAACACACACAACATGGGTAGCGTATGAAGTACGAGAGTGTCCTTTCTTCGCATATCATAAAATTGAGACTCTTATACTTTCTTTCGTAGTTAGATATTTTTTTTACTATTTGGGGCCTATTTATATTTCGTTTTAGTTTTTACCTGCAGAAAATAAAATCCAGCATTTAATTCAATTTTTTCTTTGCAGTTTGGTTTAAGAAATTCTTGATACTTTTTCTGTATCATCCATACATCTGCAGATGCTGGCATTTCTATGGCAATTTCTCGCGTAATAAGTGCTTAACAACATGTTGAAACCTTCTAATGACTGGCATTTAACATGGCAGTGTCTGTGTTGTGAATGAAATCGGCTTACATAAGCTGTGCTGTAACATAAAAAATATTGCACTTTTCCCTGTTTCTTGTTCCTTTTCATGCCTTTTTGTACAAAGTCGTCCTCTTCTTATGCAATTGTAAAGCCTTCATTTACTGTTACATCACCCTAATTTCTGTTACATCTTTTTTTGCTCACAGTTTTTTGCTTGTTAGTAACGTTTTTCAGTATTTTTTCTTTTTCGTTTTGTTTCTATTTCATGTGAAAAAAGGTGTCAATGTACTCATCACTAACGTCATAGTCATAGTCATAATCATAGTCAGCATCATCATCATCATTATCATGTTCGCTCTGATTCTCTTCAATATGGTTGTAGTCATTGCTCTAGTTTCTCGTTTTTTTTTCTTTTTCTTTTTTTCTTGAGCCTTTTGTAGTTGCAATCTTGTATAGCATTGACCTTGTAAGGTTAGTGGCAGTTTTTAGGACTTTTTTCTATTTTACAATTTTTTTCCTCCTTAAAAAAAAAAAAAAAAAAAAAAAAAAAAAATTAGAAACGCATACATTCCCACACACACACAGTTTTATATGTATTTGCTTAGAAAACTTTATAAAATATTTGTTTTTTTTTCCAACAGGATTTCCTCTTATTGTTTAAATGTTCTTTTTTTTTTTATTTGAAATCCTTTTGTTTTTTATTTTTATTGTATGATGATGTTTTTATTGTTTGTACTTTTACAATTATGACAACAAACATATTTGGGTTATTTACTTGGCAATACGAATTACGTTTTTTTTTATTGTTGTTGTTACATATCTTTTATTGTATTTGTATTAAAAGTTTTCAATTTTATTTGACATTTTAAAAGCAGACAGAATGATGTTTTATCTTTTTAAAAATAATTGATTTACAATAAAAAAATTATAAATAATGGGTCATTATAACCATTTAGTCAATATTACGACCTAGCTCCATGTCCTCTACGCTCTATGTTAAGTCCAAGTCGTAGTTTTGATTACCTCTGTGACAGCTCCGTTGAGCACAGTCCATGTCTTCATTTCCAATCGTTCTGTCACTGGAAAATCGATCGATAACGCCTGTTCTGAAGTGCAGATCACTCGCATAAAAGGTTTTGCATCGATTTCTTTTTTTTTCCACATCATGACAGCTTTTTCAGTAATCCTGATAGGGCAGAGCAAACTTATCTGCCAAACTGAAAATAGTGCAGTGTTCAGTTAGAATTCCTTTTCTTGTCGTACTCAAGTAGTTCCTTAATTCTGCCGCTTTTCACTGCAGCTTACAGCAGTTTTGAAATTCGGTAACCATATATGACGAACTACCCACGATTTGTTGAATACCCTCCAAGGTGATTCCTGAAATAAGTCATGAAATTTTGAAACATAAATTTCCTTCTGATATTCTTTACTTGCTTTATAATTATGTTAGAATGTTATTGTTAACTTAAATAATTTCCCTGGCTTTTATTTAAACTGACAGAGAGCTAAACTGATTATTTATTATTATTTTTTTAAACTTTGCTGCCTACATTTTATTTCTTATTTCCCATATTTTCATTTTTCTTATGAAATTAATATTTGTATTCAGGAATTACGTTTTCTTTTGTTGCTTTTCTTTTATTTTATTTTTTTTTTTATAAACATTCTTGATATCATTGATAAAACCCCTTATGGCAGTTTATGTTTCTTTTTTTTTTTTCTAATTTTTTTTATGTAACATTATCATGGCCATTTCATTCATCTTCTTCATCCACAATTTGGTCTTTGTTTTTTTTTCTTATTCATTCTCATTCTCAGCTTAAACATATCAATAATTCTGCAAACAGAGTATAATACCATGCCATTTTTCCTAAGAAACCATATAAACCCACTTGGACTGACATTTAACTGTTCTCTCTCTCTCTCTCGCTGTCTCTTCTGTGTTCAGTGTTCAGTGGTGCTGTTGTGATGCTGCTTGGTTCCTGTTGGCCAACAGCGCAATAGCGCATTACCAAACTCGTATAATGTTAACAATGCCTCATGGCATTGAATAGCATAGACAGCAGAGAGAGGACGAAAAAAAATCCTTCCAACTAAGGACGAACTACGTACAAAACAAGAATTGTTAAATTTTATTGAGACGAGGATGGTTTATTATTATTGTTGATTTTGCTGTAGTCATTGCTGAAATTGTTTTAAAAGAAACAACACTTGCCCCGTTAGGAGCTGGCTCGGGACAGTGGATGTATGTGCTAAGGGAGCTTTTGTTGAAAATTTTAAAAGAACTGCCGTCTATTGCAATGGATGAAATTTCATTATAATACAACAAATATTATCTTCCTCTCTCGACCGTTATATTCGTATGTACATATTTATGGGTATTTAAATATGAAAAAAGATCTGTCATATATATACATATGCATGTATGTGTTTGTATGTATTGCATAAACAATAGGAAATATTTGTTTTTGATGTTTAT
>QOCX01000122.1:425790-472340 GCA_005959815.1 Sarcophaga bullata
TACATATACATATACATATACATATACATATACATATACATATACATATACATATACATATGCATATACATATGTATTTATACATATATGTACATACACTATTTATTTTTGTTATTTTTTTTCGTCTTTTTTTCCTTTTTGATTTCAATAAAATATGCCAAACCAATTTGTCAGTTTTGTTTTCTCGGGTTTTTTTTCTCTTCTTTTTATTATGTTTGCTTATGTTCTTGACAAGCCATATACATGTATGTATGTATGTATGTATGTATGTATGTAGTAGTAGAGTATGTATAGAAAAAAGTCTCTTATAATAATTCTTAAATAAACTTTAGACAGCAAATGATAAATATTTGTTAAGTAAAGCCATTTCGTTTTTCTTTTGAAATTCCAGAATAATAATTTAATTTAAATGTAATGTAGAGTCCTTTAAACAAGGATATGTATGTACATATACAAACTTTGGCATTTTGACATTTTCATTGCAAATTGGTAATATTTTAGATTCGAAATTGATTTGATTTCTGTTTTCTCTTTTATTTTTGTTAATAATAGAAAAATAGTTTATAAACGCATATGCATTGTCCCTCTCTGAATACAATTTTTTAAAGCTTTTAGAAATTTTTCCAAAACCGTTTCAAAATGTTTTATTATAAAAATATGGTTTTCATATTTAGTTCCACATTTTATTTTTATTTTTCTATAAAAAATCTTAATCAGTATCCTATACTGAGATTCATGCTGTTGTATTGTAGAACTTTAATCGTAAAGCTCACTAAAATTTTAGTTCAACTAAGTCTAGACTATAACTTAATTAATTGTACAGATTTAGCACAACACGTTGCCTTTCGAACACTACACGTTGTACAGATCTAGTACTACACGTTGCCTTCCTAGTACTACACATTGTGCAGATCTAGTACTACACGTTGCCTTTCTGTTCTCATTGCTAAAGTTTTCAATTCACTCAACCTTTTGCTTATTCCTGTAACGTCTTTGCTCGTATGTCTCTCTAAAGCGATCATAAATTTTGCTTACAAGATTTTGACTGTGGTTACACTGGCTGCTTCTATATTATTCAATTCCATTTACGTTTTCTAATTTGATATTTTATTGTTACCATGTTTATTACTTATCTGATCAAAATATGACTTGAACAATAATGACTTGAATTTGCTCTTAAATTAAGTTGTGATGCAAAGCGGCCTACACTGCCTACTGCTACAGAAGGTCAGTTAAGTTCAGATGGGGCCTACGCCCCAATATCACGGTCTGGAGCCATTTTGCAGTAATCGAACCCAACCTCCTTTATGAACTTACTTTCTGCTAGACTGCTCTAAATAAATAACATGATATCAGACTACTTGACGAGGTCCGAAGATCTGAAACTATTCACATCACCGGTGCTCTACATACCACCCTTACGAAAGCCTTGTTCGCAATGCTTAACTGAATTTCCACTTCAAACTCAATGCGACTAGATTAGATTCAATGCGTTATTCGATCTATACATTTCCCTTCTATTGACGGATCATTATAGCGTGTTTCAGGCTCAGGTATTGGCCCTTTAGCAAACTTCTCAATGGTTCCTCATCAACGATAATTTTGCCGAGGTTGTGGATCTGAGGAGTAGGAGCAAACTGTTATCCACTTTCTTTAACAATGCCTATATTTTTCAGCGTGAAGATTTAGGTTATTTGGCTCTCCATCCCTTCTCAGATTAACGGAGCTATCATCCATTTTTTTACGAATATAGCTTCGTTCATAAAACTTTTAGTCAGCTCCCGCGCTGACCAATTTCCTCTATGAGTTTGGTGGAATTCAGTCAGACTGCGCTTACCTGTGGCATCACAACGAACCGCTATGCTTGCTGAATGAGTATTGCTATCAAAGTTACTACTCCAACCTACCTACCTCTGACCTTAAATAGCATGTAGTAACAGTAATTTATTTCCGGCGTTTTATCAAAATTATTATGGGTTTCTCGTTGGTTAGGTTCCAGAGTTCCATGTTGCTGACGTTATTAGACCAGAATATTTTGCATACAAGATTCTGAGCACTTATGATGAACACCTGTAGTCCTTATGCGATGGTTTTCGATACTAACCGGGTTTCTCTTTCATACAACAAAATCAATTTTAAACATTCGATGAATATTCTAAGCTTGGTTCGTCTGGATATTTGTGAGCTTCTCCAAATTGGCTGCAGTTGTCCCAATGCCGCTCTCGCGTCATTGACTTGCCATTTTTTGTCACTATACTGCCAAGATAGCAGAGACAATCCTCGTCTTCAACTGGTTTGCCTTATGGCATGATGTTGTCGGTGCTTACGTTGTTAATTCTCATGGCTTTGGGTTTCTTGATATTTATTTCAAGCGAAACATTGTGCGTTATTCTTTCAAAATCCTTTAGCTTTGTTTGCATATTGGGGACTTTGTGCAAGCATAGCTAAATATCACACACATAATCTTAATCCGTGAGTTGACGGGAAAGTCTGCCATGTTATGATATCATCCACCACACTGACGAATTGCTGAAGTGATAGGGGAGCTTCTTGTTGTACACCAATAGTTGTATGAAACGGAAAATAATAAATTTTGTTAATTAATGTTGTAAGAAAATACTTTTTAATCGTATTAAAATAAATCTAAAAGAATTTCAAATGAAAGATACTCTTTAAAAAAAAAGGAATTTTTTTTTAATTATTAAAATATCATATTTATTCACAAGAATTAATTTATCTACGTCAAATATAGTTAAACATCGCTATGCTTACATTCTTAAATACTTTATTTTCTATAATTATCGTATTTATTATGGTAATTAACAATATTCTTTGAAGAATTTTTTTTTGTTTTTCCTTTCAATGTAAACCCATAATTAATGTAATTAATCTGATTAGAGCAGTGTGCGTTATTTTTAAAAGATAAAATAATTATTATATGGTTTAATTTCATTAATGATCAATGTATACTTCGTATAATAAGGACAATAGATCCTTTAGTTTAAGTTATAATCGCCATTGATAAAACATTAACGTATTATAGAAGGTTAATTCTATAAATTTTATTTCCATTTTACCGCTCTTCAAAGTAGTGAAAGTAATGGTTAGGTGGTGCCAGTCACAATATTTCTTAGATTTTTTTTTTTAATGGAATTTAACTTTACGTGTTGTTTTACATTTAACAAGACTTTAAGTGTAAAGTTTTGTGTTGTATAGCTTGAAAGTACATGTGGTTGTATGTGGTTTAGAACATGGCAATATGAGGGTATTTAAACAATAGAACCACAGATGTATGCTACACTTCTTTTTTTCCACATACAATACCACAAAGTCATGCATATACGCACACACCAACAAACACACACACACACATGCAAACACAACATTTATTTGGAACACTTAGAAGAAGAATAAATGAAAGTGTTACACACTCTCTCTTGTGTTTTTCTCTTGTTTTGTTTTTGTTTTAATTTTTTTTTTTTTGTTTCAAAAATTAAACTCTTCATCTCACCAACACAGAGTAAAAAAAAATTATTAAACACATATTGTGCCCGTATTGTAGTAGTTGTTGTTGTCGTCTACAAATGTTTGTATATTTATTCACGCATCGCATATTGGTTAGTTGGTGTGACAATATTGCGTACTACACACTATATTGTTGTAGTACTTTGTGTAACTCTATAGATAAAAATCAAGGCATAATACGTTCTGAGTGTGTGTGTGCGTGTGTATGTATGTATGAGAGAGTTGTGTTAAAACATTTGTGACAAGTTCATTTTGTGTCAAGCGGAATGTCAATGTAAATACTGCTGTGAAATTTATATCACACACACAGCTTTACAAAGTTTGAACAACGTATTCACCTCTATACACACACACATACAGACAGCATTTGGAAATCACTGCTACACACACACATTTTCCATACAAAGAAGAGGAACTTTAGATAACGCATGTTGTTGGATTGTAGCAAACGGCTTACTACAATTTTAAAACAAAAAAAAATTTTCTTTTATTTCCTCTCTACCAAGATTGGTTGAGGGAATTAGTCATATTCATTTGAGATTTTTTTTATTAGAATATTGAAACAATTATTGTTTTATTATGATAATTCGTTAAGATTTTTAATTCATTTTAATCTTCAAAAGACACATGTTGAAATTCTATAACCGTCGGTTTATTGTCTATGCAAGAGAGCATTTAGAATGAAATAGCTTTACACAGCTGAGCCTCGTAAGATATCAAAGAGACATGTTGCACATATTGCGAATGAATATGTGATCGTCAACAATGTTTGAATGTGTTCTACCATAAAAATCTCGAATGTTTGAGGCTTGTAGGTAGTGTGTTGGCCCATTAGTCATGAGGCTGCTGTTCAAACCCCCAGGTCAGATGTCTCCATCAAAACGAAATATGAAAAAATATTTCTTTGGTGACTTTCTCTCAGCGAATTTCTGGTAAAAACTGTGTGAGTAAATAAAATTGCCATGAAAATTTTCTCAAAAATCTTTCGGCTTTAAAAGGTCCTGCCACTGTTGTATAAAATTAACAAACACAACCTAAGTGGTGTGAGAAAGTAGGCCTTAATTCTGACTAAAGGGTTCTAATGACCAATTATGTATTTATTTATGAGAGTGTTCTTGTAAATAATCTTTTCGATTTTTTCCTGCACCAATAATAACGGTGACATACATTTTTTCCTTTGTTATGATTGTCTTTATTTATTGTAAGCAAGTAAAGTCTTGTTACGTCACCATTACTGTTTCTATTTTCTTTTTCTCCCTCACCCCACTGCATATACAATATTGTACTCTGTCACAGATTAAAAAAAAAACAATTCTGAGTGAATATTTTTTTACTTTCGGTTGCATTTCTAAAATTGTTTTTCTTTTTGGGTAAAGAAATGTTTTAAACCTTTTTGTAAAAGTGAACACGACGCGTAATCCTATTTTTCATCCTTTTTTTTCAAAATTGTTTGTCTCTCTCTTTCTTTCTTTCGTTTTTTTCAACAAATTTATGTATTTCCGGTTAATGTAAGGGAACATGTATGGAAAGTAAACGTCAAAACAAAAAATTTTTAAAGCAAGAACAAAAAAAAAGAAAAAAGCTTTATTGCGGATGTTTACAACAGTTTTTTAGTTTTCCAAAAGACATGCATTGGTTTTGTCCTTTTTTGCTTGATTTTCTTTCCACCTACTATGTTTTGTTTCAGCCATAAAATCTTTGCTATTTTATGGCTGTAAACTATTCAGTTGTTATTGCTATTGTTTTTGAAAATTATTTTGTTCTTTAGCTGTAAAAAAGAAAAACCAACCAAAATAGCTTGCAAATACAACCTCCTGTTTCCGTTTAACACCGATACTGTAGCCTGCAATTGCAATCAAATTCGATATAAAAAATTGCACTCACATGTTACATTGTAATGGTATAGTTTCCTATGTGAAATACATACAAACATACTCAAAAGTGAAATACATGGAAAGGTAAGAGGGTTTAGGTAAAAGAGGTTTTGGTTTTTAATTGTTTAAAAGCCTAATATAAAGATTGCTGTAATACAAAAATTTATTATGGACTCGAGATAGTTTTCTCTAGGAAATTGTCAACCCCCAGGTGGAATTAACTGTGGTATAACAATGAGCCTAAGTGAAATCTCTTTCTTCGAGGAATCTAACTTAACCTAACCTAACTTTAATTAGACTTTATTCCGTTATTATATTATTTATGTAAAGGGAGTTTCAATTAGAATTGAGATGAAAGTAGCTTGACTCAAATAAAATACATTCGTTGGTGCAACTATGCAAGTCTTGTTGCAATTTATACTATATTTCTGCCAATTACTACTTAGTCAGTCTTTTATTAAATTTTTACAATGCAGTCCTCATTTTCATCACGAAAATCCATATTCCAATAATTTGACTCTTAGGGATTATTGTTAGAATTTATGGGGTTTTAATATTTTCTTTAGGGAGGGTCACTCACTTTAAATTAACATACTTCACATTCATTTTTTACTCTTAGCTTTCATGTATCGCAATTTTAGTTTGAGTTGGCTTTGCTTTCGATGCCATAAATATGCAGAAGGCCGTAATTTACTACAACTTTTGATAGTTTCATCTGGTTCCCAAAATATCGGAAAAATTTTACCGAATAACTACAGTTACAGAGTTTCATAGTAGTCGCCGTAGTACTAGTCATTTGTGTCGCCGTAGTCTAGTAGATAGTGTGTTGGCGTATTACTGTTTAGACCCCAGATCAGATCTCCAACGAAACGAAATATGGGGTTTGAACTAAGGACTCACATCTAACTGCCAGCACAGTAACTACTGAACTAGAAATTTCTTTTCCACTCGATAAAATATATGTTCAACACAACGTCCCCGTTTATGTTGGGCACACACTCTATTGTTCAAAGTTTTCAATATAATTTTGCACAATGCACACACACACATTCATACGTATGAAATTACAACGACCTTTATATCCTGTTCTAAAAGGATTTAGTTTTAAGCTCCTATTGTTGATACTACTTTAGCGTTTGTTAGCTCTTTAGTTTTTGTTTGTGTTTTTCATTTTTCGTTTCCTTCGTTGCTAAAATTGTTTTACGTTAACACTGTTACAATTACAGCAACCACTGATATTGGAAATATAAGCAACAGTGGTAAAATTACATAAGCAACCGTTATATTTTTTACTATTATAACATAACATTATACATCCTTACAAATACAAGCAGACAAGCAAGCATTTGTATAAAGAGCATAATATTTCAAAATATGAGTGTATGTATGTGTAGGAATGATTTTACACACCACACACATGATACTATAGAGAGGGTATTTATGGCACAATACAATTGAAACATGACTATTTCATTTTAACCGTTGCATTTAGTACAAAGTGTTAGCTATTTATGTTATACACACACACACATACTTACCCACAAAGTGATCCACCCTTGCGTACTCAAATAAGATTTATTTTAAATGTAAAGAGCTTAACTGAAATGCCTTTACTATTGGACTCTTATGTATTGTTTTATCGTGAAACTATTTGTTTTGCGTACTTGAATTTAATTTTTCTTTTTCTATTCTTTTTTTTTTTTTATTGAATAATTGTTTGTATTTAAGAGTTTTTAAATTTAATCGCTCAAATGAATTATAATTGTTAGCGTTATCCACGGTATCACTTAATGTTTTGGCAGACATATATAAAATAGGCCTTTTAGTTATGGGCTTAAGCTCACTGTGCTGTAGATAAAATGGTTTTTAAAGCATAAATATGCGTATGTAAATGAAATCTGGCGATAAATACGTTATTAAAATATTCTTTTAAAAATTTATTCGTTTATTTTACAAAAAATATTTTGGGTCCAATAGTATTATTTTGTTTTTAGGTCTTCCTATATGAAAATACGCGTTGTCAACTTGTAGACAAGCTGTTTGACCACTACACTAAGCCTCCACAGGATAGTGGTAGTTAATGATTAGAACAATTAAAAATAAAAGATTAAATAAACAAATAATGCCAGAAAAAAATTTATGGAAGGCGGATTATCTTGGCATAGCAAGAAAAAAAAAACTAGGTCAGCAATTAATTCAACAATAATTGTAATTTTAAAAATTTTTTAAATATTTACTTTTTGTTTTATACAAACATTTAAATTAATCATATTTAAATAAAATTTATTTCTCTAATACTGAAATATTGCTATTAAAGAAAAATAAATTTGTTTCACATGCCAAAAATACACGTACATGAACAAAAAATTCAAATTTTTTTGTAATATTTTTTAATAAAAATAAATTATGCAATATTGTAATCATACATACATAGAAACATTATTTGTAATTTGCGAAAATAGAAATCACTTCCATTTGTTTTCTTCTTTTTTTCCTCAATTTTTTTTTTTTTTTTTTTAATAAAAATGGCTCAACATGTAATTGTATTTTTAAATTCTTTAAACAAGTACAGTGCAAGCTCGATTATTGCTACACTGCTATTTTCACAACAGGCAAATATTTTACTTTATAGTTTTTATAAGTGCAAGTTAATGAGTCTTAATGGCTGCAATATATATATTTTTTAATTTTCATTGCTTTTTATATTTTTTGTTCAGAAACGTATATTTTTCAGAGTGATCATCAAAAACCGGAAATGTTTTCCCAACTATTGTATAAAAAACTAAAAAAAAAATATCAAAATATTGTATATAAAAACAATTTTTTAAATTTAAATTTAATTTAAGTTTTCAAATATTTTTTAAGTTTTATTTCTAATTCAGAGGACTAAATCGAGCTTGTAATATTCTATTACTTCTTCTTAAATCTTAAAACAGTTTCCAACATATTCCTTACGACTTTCCTAGTTTATTACTATCAATCTTTCCCAAAATAGATTTCAGCTTATTATCGCTGTTAACCATAACCCGTATTAGAACGTCTGCAGCCAGAGTATGTGTGAAATGTTTTAATTCCTTCGGGGGTCATTTCTTCGTAAAGACATACAAGGTGTTTCAAACGAACAAAAGTCTCTTGCAATTAACGCACACGAGATATAAAGATTGTTAGAGCACACTGATTCCCATACTATTCGAAGGGAAACCGCTATATTTATAGCCTTTATCTTGTCATCGAGTGTGCACCAGTTGCTAAAATCCGTTGTGGCTGTTTTTTTTTTTTGTTTGTAAGATATTCTCGCGTATGGCATAAGCATGGAATATTTTTGTTGTCATACCACTAATACACGTTTTTTTCGCTTGTTTGTGGCATTGGCAATTGCTGTGTGAAATCAGTGATGGTGTAAAAGACTATTTCGAAATAATAACTTCTATTTTAATTATCGCTGGGAACTATAAACCCCTGGCTATGGTAGATGTTTCAGACATTTATACTACAATTCCAATTGTATGCCAGCGTATTATTCTGATGACAGAGCATTATTTCTGCTGCCTACTAAATGTCCTTTTCAACAATTGTTTGTCCAGTTGGCCCAAATTGTTACCATTTATATTCGCAACTAATGCAACTTTTCGGCAATAGCAACAGACTATATTCCACTGTATATGGTAGCATAAACAGTAAAGGCCATATAAAAGGGACAGCTAAATAAAATGAAGATTAATGGATATCAATTAATTTTTAGCAAGGATTTGTGTGTCAAGCTGCAAGTTAGTTTTTCTTCGATTTTCTATGCCATGAAGATTAGTTTAGCTTTGGTTTATTAGAAATTTGCTTAATTTTGAAATTTATAAATCTCTTTGAGTTAAACTTTCCTGTTTAATAATACAAAATTCAGTGTGTGTTTGTTTCATTATGTATGCTTAACTCATGTGTCCATTGGCTTTCGTGCATGAATGTGAAAATTTTTAAATGAAATATTTTCTGGCAATACATAACAGCGAAAGGCCGTCCCAAAAAAAAAATACTCTCTCTCTCTCTCACTCGCTCTCTCTGTATTCATGTAATTGTTAAATATGTTTCATTGTATTTTCAGTCGTTTTTAAAAAATTATTTGGTAAATTGTATACTTTTACAACAGGATTGTGTGCAAATATCTCTACAGTTCTCTTATTTAAGAAGCCTAAAAATTTATTTCTTGGATTAAAGCCAAATGCCATGTTCCAAATATTTTTTGGCTACAAAAAAAAAGCAAAAGAAAACAAACTAAACAACAAAAATTTTGAACAAAAGACAACCAACGAACAAAGAAAAATACAACAAATATTGTTCTACAGAGATTTTTTTATAATAAATTATAATATAAAAAGTTAAAAAAGGAAGTAAAAGTAATGAATATTTAGCCATGAAAAAAATAAATACGTTAACGACTACAAAACTGGTCATTTAAATTAATAAAGAAAATTTTTTTTTTTTTTTTTTTTTAAATATTTAAGTAACTTTTTATTTTCAGTATCCGCTTATGCATTTTTATATGCCTCATGTTCAAGTGTTGTATTTTTTGTTTTTAGTGTAAAAAAACATATCACAAGAATATTTAAAAAACAAAAAACAAAAATATGCATAACAGCAAGAGATTTTAAAATTAAATCAATTTAAAATTATACCTTAAAAAAATAATACATCAATCATCATCTCTGAGTGGTGCATACTCGTCGTATTGAATAATCATATCAAAACGAAAGTGAAAAAAAAAATTAAAAAAATATATACGATAACAAGATATTATAATCCCTCAACATGTTGGGTTGCATTTATCAATTATGGGATTGGTAAGTTGAAAAATTATTAAAAATATAAAATTAAAATTAAAATTAAATTGCATCATCAAATAAATAGGTTTTTCTTTTCTGAATGTTAATAATTTTCCATAAATTCACTTTATTTTTGTAACATACAGACAGACGGGCACAAATTTTTTTTACGTAAATATATTTTATAAATTTAAATATTTGGCCCAACAAAAAGCGTAAGTGTAACGTATGTTCTAGTTTTGGGCTTAGTACCCTCTAATGCTTAAGAGATGAATTGGCTTCGTTTCAACGTAAAATATTTTCTTGTCTCTGAATCCCTCCGTGCGGTGTTTTTAAATTCATTAAACATTAACATTAAACGCTTAGAGCGTTCCATACTGTAACGCAATTTATTCTTTGCCCTACGAAATGAATAACGTCTAAGGATGCAACATCGTTCTTAAAAACATCGTATATAAAACCGATACATCTGTGTTTATGAGCATATCGTTTGCATACCATCACAGTCTAAACCTAAAGAAAGTATGATTAACTGACATTACACCGCTTTACTGGTGTTCTATTAGCTCTGTAGATGGACCTATACTTTACAAGGCTTGTTGCGCTAATATTAATGGTAAAACAAGGCTTATTGGAAGTTTAACTGCTCTTTGTACTTTTTAAATTTAATATTTTAGAAATTGCACTCAGATTACATTCAGAGTATGATTTGGTGTTGTTTTATGACACGCTCCTAATGACTTTACACTAATTCATTTACTGCAATCAAGAGTAAATCGACTGGTTTATTAGAATTGTGCTAGAAATACCTAATTTCATTTGATCCTCTCATAATTTACACAACGTGTTAGTCTATTAGATATTACGCCTCGATTCAAACCCCGGGACAGACATCTCCAACAAAACGAAATATGAAAGAATATTACTGTGGTGACTTCCTCTCATCTAATTAATTAATGAATGGTTTACTTTTTAATTTTTTTGCATACGTTTTGTTGGCGTTGTCTTTTTTGTAATTACTACTGCAGCTTACTTTATTGCTGCATTGCGTTTATTGTATTTATAACATAATATAGACCTCATGCTCGGTGTTGTGTAACAGATCAGAGGCTCTGGTGTGAATCAAACACATGACCCTCATGCTAACAATATACCAGGGCACCCAAGCTCCCTTATTATTATACTCGTAATGAAGAAATCTTAATAAAAAAAAAATATTCTTACAATATTTCTTTCCCTGGATCACCTTTAATATTTTAGTTCAAGATCATATCATCTTCATTCAATTAAAAACTTACAAATCCTTTCCACACATTGTGTAACACACTCTGCTCGTAGTTTCGACCTATTAAAATCTATATGAACTTTCTTTTTTGTCTAAAATACAAACTTTTTTTCTTTTATTGGAACTATTTTACAAAAGAAAAGAGGAATGTCACCACCTCGTGCATACACAACTTTGTTTGAGAGTTTAAAATATGTTGTAAAAACAAAAGAAACAAAAAAAAAGAAAAAAAAAAAAATCAAAACACATATTGTTGCATCATCACATTTTGATCTGATTGTACGTCTCATATATGTATGCATGTGTGTATATATATGTATGTGCAATGACACATGTTGCAACATGTGCATATTTTTTTATCCCATACACTTGCGTTTATCTGCTTTGATGTTGACCATGTCACTATTGTACTACACTTAAAACTATACAAAAGGGGTTTCCCCTTTTTAGCCCGACACTGGTATTGACCGGTCCCCATTCATGCTTTACAACTTTTGTTCATTCGTATTTAATCAATTTAAAGCAATTATGTGTGTGTGTGTATGAATAAAGGTTTTTTTTTTGTTCTCTATGCATACATATGTACGTGCATTTTGTGTGTATGTTTGTATGAGAAATACTTTGTTTTTATAGTTTCTGTGGCAGGTTTAAATCTCTGCAGCAATTTTAATTGGAATTCAGTGTAGCAGAAAAATACTATTGTAGTCGTCTGCGTATGTACACAGTAGCGATTAGAAAATATTATTGAAAATTGACGACATTAAGCAACATTTGACAAATTGTGTGTGTAATTAGGTTTCCAAACGGTGGTGTTTTGAGCACACATAGCACATAGCAGGTATTTTTGTAATAATTACTCTTCACATATATTTTGCCCATTCCAGTACTACTGTTTGTAGCTACAAACATTATTAATTAAACGACCACGTCGTCTATATTATTTGCTTTCTTTTTTTTTTTTAATTATTATACACACCCATTTACAAAGGCAAACTAAACTAAACTAATTAATGTTGTTCTACTTTTTATTTCTATTACTAATTGCAGGTTGGAAGCGCCACCGCTATTTCATGCGGGCACCATGGACCCAAAAAAGCTTCAACAGTTACAACAAGCCCAACAACTACAAAAGAAAATACCATTAGCGTATCAAACAACTATTGCTGACTATCGTACCACAACACATTCACCAGTCTTCCAACAGCAGCAGCATGGTAATTACCATCTCGGTCATATGACCAGCGCGCATCAGCAACAATATCAGCAAAGTCCGACCACAACGTCATCATCAGGACCTCTTACGCCGATTGATATACAGCCGCATGCTAGTAAATTACTACTTAAACATCAGCTACAAAGTTCAGGGAGTGGTGGTAGTTCAGCTCATAGTTCACCATATCATCAGCCATCAACCTCGTCGGGCTACCCCACCAGCAGTACGGGTGGCACTGGTAACACCGACCAATTGTATCAGTCGCCTACCGAGCGTACATATTTGGCAGCAACTGGCCGTATTAATTCAGGCCACAATCAAGCAACAAATTTACAACTACAATATCAACAATTGCAACAGGCTAAATTACAGGCTCAATTGGCCACACAAAATGAGGCAGCACAAAATCAACAGAGGCAATTTGCCTTGCGACAAATGATTAATCCGCCAGTGCCTCAAGGCCATTATCATATGAGTCAATCATCGAGTATAATGTCTACGCTAACACAACAGCAGCAGCAGCAGCAACAACAACAACAACAGCAAACGACACAGTCTCAACAGCATCAACAACAACAACAACAACACCAGCAACAACAGAGAGCGCCTCCTTCGTCATTAAATTTAACAAATCAATTTCAACCTGCTGCTGGACCATTAAAAGTCAATCAGCAACAGAACAACCACAAATTAGCTCAACATTATCACCAACAACAACAGCAGCAGCAGCAACAGCAGCAGCAGGAGCAAATTTATGGCCAACACCAACATCAACAACTACAAATGCAATTACATCATCAGCAACAATTGCAACAGCAACATCATCATGCTCTGCAGCAACGCTCTAAATCCGACTTACAAACACCACAAAGCAGTGACCAGAGTCCCATTTATATCCAACAAAATCATCCTGGTCACGTAGTCAATCAGGCAGTACAAACGCAAATATCCACGGTGGCCAAAACGTCGAACAATCCTCCTCAAATGACAAAAACACCCAGTTCCGAGGAGTCTTCATCGGCTTCTGCTAAAAGTCCATCACATGCTCCATTGGATCGTAAGAAATCGGGTGGAGCATCAGTTGCTAATTCTCAAGCTTTAAAGTCGCCCATTACCAAGAGACCACCAAATTCACCTGTCACCATTTCTGGATGGTTGTATAAACAGGGCTCAGATGGTTTAAAAGTTTGGCGCAAGAGATGGTTTGTTTTAGCCGAATATTGTCTCTACTACTACAAGGGCCCGGAAGAGGAAAAAGTTCTAGGTTCGATTTTACTACCTTCATACAAAGTATCAGCTTGTCTACCCGAGGACAAAATCTATCGAAAATACGCTTTTAAATGTGAGCATCAAAATATGCGCACATATTGGTTAGCAGCTGAAAATGCCGAATCTATGGTACAGTGGGTGAGAGCCTTAAGCGCTGCCACCATGATGCAGGCACCTAGTAGTGCTGGTGAGTCTTCGGAACATCCCAGTGGCTCTTCTTCGCTTAATCACAGCGGTGAAAATTCCGATTCTGGCATACATACACTACAATCACAGCAGAGTAAAATGTCAGGTCAGGGTCAAGTAACTCCGGCCTCAGATAATGGTGGTGTGACCACATCCAGTAGTAGTGGTACTGGTGGTAATGGCCAACCCTTATATGCAAATGCGCCACCCAAACCGAGACGTATAACAGACGGTGGCTATTCCTCTCCCAGCCCTGAACATTCTATAGATTATGAAGGCATGAGGCAACATCAAATGCATCAACAACAACAAACTAGTCGCAGATCAGGTATAATGTCACCTACTCTACAGCAAATGCAACAATACCAGCAGCAGCAACAGCAACAACAGTCACGTTCACAACATCATGTCATTTACGATACCCGTACCGGTAATGTATCATCAGCAGTTAGAATGCCAACACAGCAACAGCAACAATCCAATTACCCCATAGATAGTCTAGAAGCCCAGTATCAACAACAATTAACCATAAGTCCACAAGATGATTATCCTCAATCGCCAACAGGCCAATACATGGACGCACAAATGGAGCAACAAATTATGCAATTACAACAACAACGTGTTGCTGTTGATGACATCTACGGTGAACGTGAACTGTATATGCAACGTCTTATACAACAACGTTATCCACCACATATGTCAGCCTATGTAACAGCGGGCGAACGTCGTACGCCCGATGCTTATGGACGTTCGAAAAATCGTGTGTTTTCCGACTACGAAGATATTTATAATTTGACAGGTGCTTCAACTCCGGGTCCTACATCAGCCCAGGAAGCTCTAATGCAAGAAGCCGCCAGTTATCGGCGACCACTATCACCGCCCACATACGATGGCAATAAACATGTACCTTCGGCAGCATTGACAGCACGTTATACACCAAATCATTTGGAGGTAAGTGAAAGTCTGTTATTGAATTTATTCTGGCATCGTATCGCTCAAGCTATGGTGATCGCAATCCTTATACGAGATGTATATTAGGTACTGCAATATCTACAAGGTGTGTTATAGGTGTTTTCATTATAAAACCAATCATATTGTGACATAATCCTGATTTCCTTCGAAAAAGTCATAAACAGTAAAGTAGTACGTAGATTGATAAAAAGGTTCGTAAATTCTCACAATTCGAATGTGCATATTATAGTGCTTCGATAATCGAATCATTGTAATGAAGTATTGGCAAAAGTAAACTAAACATGCAGTCAAAGAAAAAAGTCTACATACACAGTTGTAGTATGTTCCCGCTAATTTTTATGGATTTTTCCTAATCATTTCTAACGTTCTATTTTTATTCAAATTCGCTTTTTCTTCAAATATTCTTAACATCTTTTCAATTTGATAAAAATACAGTAGTGTATGTAAATTTTTTTCTTTGACTGTACTTAATTGGTCTTTATAACTCTTCAGTCAGGTTTACGACCTAGCTTCTCACAACGCTTATATATGTTGTGGCTCTGAGTGGCTGTGGCTGAGAGTAAATTTATCTATCGATGATAGATTTCAAATTAAAGCCGATTAAGCCACAACATTTTTTGTAAACGGAATACCAACCATTCCCTTCAGTCAGGATTACGACCTAGCTTCTCACAGCACTTATGTTATGTGTGTTAATTTTATACATGAGAGGCGGGACTTACAGTTTAAAGTCGGCTCTGAACGACAGATTTTTGAGAAACTTTTCATGTTTTTGCCAGAAATCTGCTGAGAGTAAATTTGTCTGTCGATGATAGATTTTGAATTAAGACCGCTTAAGTCACAACATTTTTTGTGAGCGGAATACCAACCATTCCCTTCAGTCAGGATTACGACCTAGCTTCTCACATCACTTATATATGTTGTGTGTGTTAATTTTATACATAAGTGGCGGGACTTACAGTTTAAAGTCGGCTTTGAACGACAGAGTTTTGAGAAACTTTTCATGTTTTTGCCAGAAATGTGCTGAGAATAAATTTGTCTGTCGATGATAGAATGCAATTACATTATTTCTTTAATTATTACGAGCTGAGTAGTCCAGACCTCGTTCCTCGCATTAATATTTTAACATACTACTCCTATCTGCAAATTACAGTTCTTCATGAACTCTTCTTCGGCCTCGTATTTAAAATTCGTTATAACTTTCTACAGCGAAACCTGCAAGATATAACTGTAATAAAATTTTTAACATGTCTACCTATTTTTACTACATTTTCTCCATTTAGTTCATAACATACAGAGGTCCAAACATAAAATATCATCCACATTTTAAATCTCGTATAATAAAACGTTTCTCAGCAAAATGGTCCCATATGCACTCCAGTTTATTTTATATAGTATATCTTATTTTTCCTCTTCTTCTTCTTCTTCTTCTCTTTTTATTCTAAAGGGAAAATAAAAATCATACACACTCGTATCTGGGGTGGTATGTTATGTATTTTTGTGAGTTTACACGGCAAACACTTAAGAAAAATGCGATGCCATCTCCTTTTGCATTTTATTTTTCTGCTCTGTTGTAACACTTGCTTTATTTGAGTATGAGTTCAGCAACTACACAGAAAGAAAATCTTAAAAAAAAAAAATAATTAAAAATAGGAAAAAATGAAACTGAAAGTAAGTTATAAAAATATTACTACATACGTTGTGTATTTAAGTACATATGTACATACATATGTATATAGATTGTATATGAAAAAAAAAAAAGAAAATAGAAAATAATCGTCCTTATGTAGTATACCTGTAGGAAATAGGTCGTGTCATATGCGTGCTGCCAAATGATTTAAGTATTCGTTTGAGTAAATGCAAAAAACTCTAGAAAAATATGAATACGATTAAACATAGAAATGCGGCTACACAATCGACGTGACTGCAACTAGATGGGTTTGAACATTTCAAAAATATATTTAAAAACAAAATGGTAAAATAGTCGTAATAGAGCCTAAAAACAATTGAAAATAATTTGAAGTTCTTGAACGTTTAAATATTTAAATGTGTTAAAGAAATCACAATAATTGTTTATAATTTCCATAAATATTTAAGTTTTTCAACTATTTTGCTATCATTGAATACGTTTTCCCATTTTTTTTTTATTCTCATTTCACATTATTTTGCCTTCGGGAAAAAAAGCAATTTTTTTTTTTTTTTTTTTTTTTTATCTTCTAACATCATCATCATAGTCCTTGAGTACGTATGCTTCAGGTATATCTTGAAATTTTCTTTAATTTTTTTATTTTTTTTCCATTTCTGTTTTTATTTCCATTTCTCTTTTTAATTTTCATAGTTTTTTTTCCTTCGTTGTTTTGTTTTTAATAAAGTTGTGTGTGTCTTAAAGTGTCTCTCTAAGTTAGCAACTGCTTTCTCTGTTTCATAAATTACACGCATATAGTCTCGTATCTATATTCAGTCATATTTCACAGTCCTTTTTTTAAACTATCGTTGAAGAAAAAACAGAAAAAGAAAAACAACAACGTGGACATTATAAAGAAAATAAACCAAGTTTGTGGCATAGTTTGCTACTGAATGATGACATACATTTTTGCAAGCGTTAAATTTATATATTTTCTGATATGAAATAAATTTCTTTGGTTAGCAACATTAGAATAAAAGAGTTGACGACTTTTCTCTTGTTTAAATATTTACATTGTTTAACTATGTATATCATACAATACAAAATAGAAAATTTAAATAAATTAAATTGTTAAAAGAAAATTTGATTTTCTTTTCACATCCTTTATGAGTTTCATAAAGAAAAAGTATTTATTTTCCATAAATTTCCATAATTGCTTAGAAATTAAATGCGTTTGCAGGAAAATTTTTTATAAAAATATAAACTTTTAAACTTATGATCAAATCAAATAAGAATAATTTTGTAATTTATTGTTAGGCCGCAACCTAGCAAACTCTGGGAGTTAATAAAATTGCCACGAAAATTTTTTCAAACCGTCGGTCCCGCAATTCATATACATATGAAACTAACACACACAACATAAGTGGTGTGAGGAGTTAGGTCGTAATCCTGATTGAAGGGTTTGTTATTACCAATTATGTATGTATGTATGTATGTATGTATGCTTCTGCTTAATTCGCCTAATCCACTAATTTACGCTCTCTTTCGCTAAAACATAGTGGCAAAAGAGACAAATTTCGTTTGACTTTGGGCCCAGTTAAATTTGAAAACCACGTTTAAAAAGTCTAAAGTATATAAAATGTTGCAAGATAAAGAGCGGATGTTAGAAATATTTATTCACAAAGAAATTCAATACAGTATTACACCCCTGCTTTAACTTCATAATAGCCGCAGTTTCTTTTTGCTCGTTATACTTTTGACATGAAGGAATGACACCAATTTGTTACTTAAAGGGTTATTTTTTGCCATTTCTTTAGATCACGTTTTCGTCATTTGAGTAAAGCGCAAAAAGTATAAACAACCGTATTTTTCTCTTGAACTGTATTTTTCCTATGCTTTATAGCTGGTGTTTATTTGTTTAAGGGCCTGCTTTATTTTTCTTTTATTTTTTATTTTTTATGTAAGGCATGAGTTAAACTTTTTAATTCGACTTTCAGTGTGTCAGTAGTAACAGCAGCTTAAAAAGAGAAATTTTATATTCATTCTTAAAGCCAATAAAACAACAACATAACGAAAATTGTTTCAAACAAACAAATAAGAAAATGAAAACAACGCAGCCTAGAGTTACAAACAACTTTCATTTGATACATGAAAGTAGCAGATATGCTTTTATAATGAATAGTTGTCAGTCGTCAGTCGCCAGTTGTAGTTATAGTGGTAGTAGTAATAGTAAATCACATCACATACTCATATCTACATACACTTTCCCTTACTGAAAACAACACTTTCTCATAGTAGTCCTAGTAGCCCAACGAGGCCACCCCCTATGTAACTTGAATATAAAGTGCAACCTACATTTTTAAAATCCACTTAAAACAACAGAGCAGAGGAGCAACAACATTAAACAGATAAAAATAAGCATCTGCATGCAACACAACAATTACTAGTAAAGCATCCCCGCCCTTGCCTCCCACTTGTGATTACAGTTTTTACCTGTAAGAATAGAATCTGAGATTTAAATTTCTACATAAAATATCTGTATTCTGTATGTACGGGTAAGAATAGTGCGGGATGCAGTAAGCAGTGAGTTTAGAGCTATAATATCTTCGTACCAGTGGTATTGGCACCCCACATTGTTGTGCGTGTAAATTTCTATCACGTTAATTTTGCTTCAGTTGTTTTTATTGTTTTCTAGTGTACGTGCTCATACCAAAGTCTTTTAAAGCTCTCTAAAGGATTTTATTCTGCTGCGTCTTACTCTTCGTATTCCTCTTCTTCCTCAATTTCTTATACATTTTAGAGAACAGAGTTGTGTTGTTAACAGTTGAAATGAAGTGAAGATTTCATGGCATCTATTGTTAAATGAATTTATTGTATTTGATTTAAATGGAAGAGGAAAATCATTTTGTTCTTTAAACATTTTAAATATATAGATTGGAAGGACATGTCTCAAATTCTACTTCGACAAATTGAATTTCAATTTCTTCTGTAATCCTTTCTTCATGAAATGAAAGATATAATCGAAGTCCATTTCTTTTTTTTTTTTAAACTTCCTTCAATTTATCGTTCAGGAATTCACCTTCTTTTAAGGCTGCTAATTGACTTGGATTTGAAGTTTCGTAATGCTTAGACTTTGTATACGAAGTTAGAATAACTTTTGCCTACTGGGTCACCGTAGTCTAGTAGGTTGTGTGTTGGCTTATTAGACATGAGGCCTCTACATAATGAATATACCCTACTCCTGCAGGGGTATGCTTTTGCCTCTTGGATAATACATTATACTCATAGAAAATAAAAGGAACAGCTGCCATAAAACATTCATTTGCCACTACCAATTCAATTTTCATGAAATTAAGAAATAAAAACTTAACCAATTATAAATATTATTCGTGTAAAGTTAATACAGGTGCGTTTAATTTTATATACGATTATATTATATTAGAAGAGAGTATAAACTTTAAAAGTTGGTAAATATTCATTTACGTACATTACACAGCCTTTTAAATTCAAATCCATACCGTTCTTCTTATCTGGTGTTACCTGATGTGGGACTGCATCTCTCATAAGTACATGAGTGTAGTAGGTATGTATACTGTTGGAGGTATTGGGTAAATAAATATGCAAAAGTTCTTTATTGATTTGTATATGCTTTTATAAACGTACAGACATTTTGTTGCATTTCCCCAGTTCATTGTTGAATAGTTTTATAGGTCAGGGGAGGACATTTTTATAAACGTTTCTTTGAAACAAACTGCTCCTTCATGTGTGCATATTAGGGCCACAATTCTCTTAAATAAACAGAATGATAAAATGCATTAAAATGGATTCTATATAAATAATTATAGCCCTAATATAGAAACGGTTTTGTTTTATGTTGTTAGTGTAGTTTAAAAAAATGCATATTTGCTCCAAATTTACCTGCTTTTTTATCTTATTGCTCTTTAGTGTCTTCAATCTGCAAGTTTAAAAATGTTTGTATAAGACAAACTTTTCTTATTGGGGTTTTAAGAGGACTTCACAAACAGAAATTAAGAAGAAATAAACGAGAAGAAGGGAGGATTGTAATAACAATGTAATGAAAATTTATTAAGAATTACCAAAGAAGTTTTTAATTCTTGTTCGGCATAAAAGAAAAGCAAAGTAAAAATTTTAAGCAACAATGAAAAACTATAAGAAAAATGAAGGGCTATGTATTTGAAAATATATTTTCCATGTATTTAATGAAATTTTGTTTTTTCTTTCATATCTAGTCATCACCTATGCACGCTGCGGCTGGCAGCAATATTAATTTAAGAGCTCGACCTGCTGCAGCTATAATGCGTCCTCACTCAGCCGACTTCTTAGAATATGAAGCTAGAGCTGAAGCAACAGGTGATGTTGCTGCCATTGCAGTTACGGCTTCCATGATCAAACCGGATCCAGTGCGAGCGCCGAGGCCCAAATCCAGTTTAGACATAAATCGCACTCCTGATAGCTTTTATTATTCGGAAGAAAATTATGCAGAAAAAATGCGTAAGAGCGCCTTGTATCTTCAAAATCCACAAGCACAACCACAACAGGCAGGCACATATCGTACAACCACTGGTTCAACAGATTTTCTAAGTCCAGTAGCGAGTGGTATGAATACAATCGGTTATGAACTTCCTTACGAAAGGACATATAAACGTAATGAGTTATTACAAGATGCTTTAGGTAATCAAGCAGGTCATACTAGCATACCGCGTATGAGTCGTTCACAAACAATGGGTAATGGTTCACAAATTCGTTCATCATCCACACATCCTCATCATTCACAATCACCACCATCTCAGCAACAGCCACAACAACAACAACAACAAAACAGCCAGCAATTACAATTAAATCAATCGCCGGCATATCAGCAAAAACAAACATCACAATCGTCATTACTCTCATCCGGCCTCACTACTCAACAAATTATACAACAAAATGAACAGTTCCTACGTTCAGCTAGTGCTCGCTTACCTAAACGTTCATCGACATTCGATGATGAACCATCATCATCAACGAACGTTAACACACCCTCTACTACTGTTAATTCTCCACCCACAGGCACAACATCTCCGCCAACTCCTTCTGGCGGTCTATCGCAGCAGGCAATAACCTCAACACCCACCTCACATTTGGATGGTGAACGTAAACGAGAAGAATCCATGAAACGTTTACTGGAATGGAAACAACGTATGCTACAATCGCCCTTAACTCGTAAGAGTGCTCAACACAACTCAGCACAACAAACGAGTCAAGGCTCCAGCAATATGTCAGCCATGTCGAAACTTGGCAGCAATCCCAACATATTATTGGCTTCCACAGCAGTTGCTAGTGGTGCTCACTATCCGAATACTATAACAACAGCTTCAAAAGGAGGCATTTCGACAATTGCAAATTCCGCTGGCATACAGCGTAGTCGCTCTGAGACTAATGCCAATGCGGGACCAACTGCTGGCTATAATTCCTATTCCTCAGATGACGAAGGTACGTAAACGATTACACACACAATCATAAATTAATGCACAAAATTACTTGATTGTTAAACAAAAAATAAAAGATTAATTCAATTGAAAGAAAATTTTCACATTCCACCTACATATATAATGCTCTATAATTGTAATTCTTCTAAATTTTTCTCTTTTCCTTTTTTTTTTTTAAATATAAATTTAATTGCCTATAACACTCCACTCATCCCTTATCTTACCCTTTTTTAATTTTTCTCTTTCTCTATCTGTCTTTTGCACTTACTTAACGGCTTTGAGCCTTTCATAGTGTACAATATCTTTGTATAATTATCTGTTAGTCTGTGTACATAAAATGTAAAATAATCTCGTGCCGGGAAATTTAATTTTCTAAATTATTCGTATAATTCTAGTTGTTAAATTAAATATAAAAAATATAAAATATATGTGGGTATAGTAGACCCTTGAATAAGGATTAGTTTTGCTGTGTTCTTTCTTTCTTTTCCATTTAAATTCTTTTCTATTTTCTTTTATTTGTGTTTTTAACCTATTTTTGTTTATTACGTTATTTACTATTCGTATTATAAAATATATTTTGTTATTTGCTTGCATTTATTTTTTACGTATTTAATATTCCTTAATTCTTTATGCTATTATTTGCCTATACTCTCCTCTATATACAACCTCTATTCCTGTACTTCTACTATGTATGTAGGTAATATTTTTGTATGTGTAAATGTTTCACTTTTCCTATTTCATTTTATTTCTTTAGCCCTATTGTTTATTATTATAACTGTGGATAGTGTTTTAAGTTTGTTTCCCCCTTAGGTTAATTAGTTTCCTTTAGCCCTTATAATATGAAAATGTTTGTTTGACCTTTTCATTAATTTTGTGTAATTTATGTATAGAACTTTAAGCCATTTAAAGTTTTAGAAATTTTACTAAATTAAATGTATTTATCAAGCACCTACTCATTAGGTTAGTGTACTGCTGGAGTACGAATATTTTATTTGAAGAAGTTCATTTTATTTTCTTCGAAAACAAACGGTCTATGTTTAGTGTCTTTGTTTTAATTAAAATGGATTCTAATTTTCTATTAGAATTAAATTAGTGAAAATTATCTTTGTAGGCAAATATATCTGCAAAAAATATCCCAGATCAAAAATTTCATTTAGCAATGAAATTACGAATGTTGGCCTTCAAATGCTCAACTGTCTTTAGTATGACGTTAAAAGACTCTTCTTTAATGGCGTCCAACAGAAAATTGTCCAATGGTGTCAAATTGCAGCTTAAATTAATTAATTAAACGGCCATCAAACGTTTGACGTAATAAATCGATTGTGGTATGAGATGTGTGGCAAGTTGCACCATCCTGTTGAACCAAACATCGTTCACATCAATGCTATAAAGAGTGGATACATGGCGCGATAGGTGTCTTCATTAATCGTAATGGTTGCGCCGTCCTCATTTTCAAAGAAATTGGGGCCAATAATGCCTCCGCGTCAAAAGCCACCCCAAACAGTCACTCGTAATGTGTGCATTGGCTAAAACCACGTGTGGATTTTCTAAGCCCCAAATACAGTAATTTTGCTTATTAAGCGATTGAACTTTGTAAGGTGCCGTACCGAGATCTTCTCGCAAAATTCAACCTTAACTTTTGCGTGAAGTGTTCGATTATTGAGAACGATGACGAGTTGATGTTGATGGATTCTCATACACACCCTCAGCTACAGCTTCGACATTTTCCCATGTACGTACTGTACAAGCACACTCACGTTTTGGCGCATCAACAATGAAACCAGTTTCACGAACTTTGTCAATAAACTTGTGTATACCGGGCACTGTCGATCCTCTGCTACCAAATTTTGTTTCGACAATTTCCAACGAATTGTCTTGTTGCTCAAGCGTTCTCAAGCGTAAATGGATTCATTACGTTCTGTGCAGATACTGTACTGAATTATGTGACTGTGAAGTATGTGAATAGAATGATATACATACGTATAGCCAGATTCGAAATAACCAATGATTCAAATTTAAACCGATAGATGACCTACCCGATAGTATAAGGAAATAAATAATACAATGTGGTCCTTGTTTAATTCCAATTCCTTATAGCAATAGCTTTAGTATGTTAATCGCAACGTATTGGTTATATGTCAGTTACTTTTTATTTTACGTTTCCTTTTGTTGTTAATACATACTCTCTTTTTTTAATTATAAATATATTATTACATATTTATATATACGGTTAAGGAATTTAAATACAATTTGGGTATTTTTTATAAATAAATACATACATGCATACATACATCTATACAGCATATACATACATATATAACCGCACTTCTTTAAATTGCTTTAATGAACTTACCATTCTATCGCCATTTGATTTGATTATCTTTCTTATAACTTCTCTTTTTTATTTTTGTCTATTTTATTTGATTTTTTTTTAAATTTGTTTTTTAACAAATACTTTCAAGCACTGTAAATATTTTTATAAAAATAGCGAAAATTAAAAACAATAAAATTCAACAACAATAGAGCCTTCCTGCCGAGCGTTTTAACAAATAAAAACAAAATCAAAACCAAAAAATTGAAAAATAATAATAAATAATGGTATTTGTAATTAAAACTATTAATTTTGTTTATTACATACATATGAAAATTGAAAATCTATTAACAAAATCTATAATACATATTGAAAATATTATATAATTATTGGATTAATAATTATATAGAATGATTAGAAATTATTTTTTAAGTAGTTCAACTCAAAGACCTGACGTTATTACGTATTATATGGTACATTACGTGTGAAAGTAGGCAAAGATAAATATTTCATGTTTAAATTAATTAAATTATTTTTTCTTATTGTCAATTTGAGAGACTAAAACGTGATTTTCAATAGACCTTTTGTCTAAAACAAATGAAAGTACCAATTTTAGGCTGAGCGCCCACCATTTTTTTTTTAGAAAATATTTATTTAATTATTTGTTTTTTTCTCTTTTCCATTATTATTTATTTTGTATGTAGAGTAATATCGTATAGTTTTTTTTTAGTTTTTTTTTTTGGAAATGGATTAACTCTCATTAATTAATAGTTTTGTTTTCTCATTATTTATTTTAATTCTCATGTTTGTTTTAATTTTCTTGGGTTGTACGGTTTTCAAATTTCAAGCCATTTACACTGTGTTTCCTGTAGTTAAAATTCTTGGGTATTACGGTTTAATTCCTGTTTTTTTTTTAACAAATTTTTTTTTTACATATTTTTCTCGGTCTTGCACTAAATATCATCAAATTTCAACATTTTTTTTTTTAAATAATTTTATTAGTGTTTTGTTTGTGTTATTAAATTATGATTTTGTTTTTTTTTCTTTCCCTATGTTTTTATTGTTTATAATATAATTTAACTGCTAATTTACAAAAAAAAAAAACAAAAAACAAAAACAAATATCATTATGCGAAAAAAAACAAAAAAAAAAACTTTATAAACACAGCTGGAACAATTGTGAAAGCGCCGGCAGGAAGGTCTTCTCTACGAGCCAATACGTCCAAAAATGGCCAGAACACTACTAGTACTAGTTTTACAGCTACCACCACCACCTCCTCCACCACCACCATCACTAAAATCAGCACCAATACCATCACTACAACCACTACCCAAAAACCACAATATTTGACCATTTCTAGCCAAATGTCTGCAGGTGGTCAGGCTTTTGAAAAAACTACAACAACAAGCAATTTATACAATGACAGTACAACGATTATAAGACCAAAGAAAACAATTGCTATTGCAAATGACGTACAACAACAACAGCAGCAACAACAACAAGCACAATCCCAAGATACTGCAGATAGTGCGTTAAACACTACCATTTCCACAACAACCCATTCAATAACAGATACCACTACCACTAGCAATACCATTAGCAATACGACATTCCTATTAGAAGTCCCAAAAATTAGTGAAACACAAATGCCCAGAGTATTAAAACCCATTTTAAAAACGAAATTAATTAATGTCAAACCGGTACCAATTAAAGTAGAATCTTCCGCACAGGCACAGTCACAGTCAGATTTAGGAGAAGAAGATAGTTTAGATTGTTCGACAACTTTAAGTAAAATATCGTTACCTAAAATACCTAATGCTATAGCTTTATCCCTAGGTAAAGAATTATTAGGCGATCCCATTTCGCCACAAATTTCCTCATACATACCAGTTTATAATACGAAAACTGTAACACCCACTACAAAGAAAACTCTACTCAATACTTATGAGAATGTTGAAATGTCAGCCAAAGATACATTAGAACAGGAAGCCATAGAAACAAATATTGATGTTTCTGAAATTTCTGAAGTTGAAAATCCTGTAGATAATGTTAGAAAAAGTGAGAAAACTTTAAAAGCAGAAGATTTAGATGAAATACAAAAAGAAACAGAAGCTATACAAGACATCGAGGCTACACCCATGCTAATGAGCCTAAAGCATTTTAAGGAAAAAGAAGAGAAACGTCAAAAGTTGCAGTTGGACTTAGCTCAGACACAAGCCAATGAAGAGGATGTTATAACACCCACTCAAGAAACCATTGACACACAAACTGCTATCGATACCCTGCAAATTTCAAGCGCTAATGCTGATGAAGACGATGATGAGGACACAACATGTGAATATACTGATGATGATCTGGACGAGGCTCTAGCTGAAGAAGCCGATATTGAAGAAGATATCACATTGGAAAAATCACATGTGGAATACAATTTACCCGATGAAAATGAACTTTCAAAAATATATGAAAACGAGCCCATGACTCCTCTAGATCATCAAATAATTTTTGATGAGTCTCACTATTTACCTATGACACCCAAGAAAATCGATTCGGATCAATCGGGAACCACAACATCTGGTCTTACGCTATGCTCTTTACTCGAGCCAAATAATGAAGAAGAAAATGAAAATCATTATGTCGAAATGACCAAACAATTGCAGGATGAGGATACGAAAAATAATTATGAAATTATGTGCATAAATAATGCATCAAATTCACCAACTGCCGAGGCTGGATGCAAGCCAAAGCAATCAAATAAAACTTTAAATGAACCGTTGTACATGGAATTGCAGGCCGGTATAACTGGCCAAAAAAGCACAAAATCAAAAGAAGATTCGCTGTTTTCTTTGGGAAAAACCTCAACCTTAAAGAAATCTAAAAAATCGTCAGATACCTTGAAAAAGAAATCGAAAAAATTCCAACAGGATCGCAATCAACATAAGCGTAAAGATTTACCGGATATCTTAAAGCCACCACAAAATGTTATGGTTATAAATTCCGACAGTTCTGATGCTGATGATGAGTCATCCAAAAATATGGACCCGAAAAAAATGAGATCACGCACTAGATTTAGTTTATCGGATACCTTTAGGCCAGCCTCTTACTATTTGGGTGCCTCTACTCCCCTCAATAATTGTATAGAAAGTTCAGATAGTGAAATAGTGTCACCTCCACCTATCCCCAATTCCCCACCACCCATAGAAGAATTGAAAACTGAGGAGATATTTTCTGCCGAAAACTATGATACTGTTAAACGACGAGACAGTTCTTCGGGTAGTAAATTGAATATATCCTATGAACAATTGCCAAAAATGCACGCTAGTAACTCATCTTTAAATTTTCCCAAAAATGAAGCAGCTCTTAAATCCAGTCGTTTATCATTGCCGGATCATTTTAGTAAAGCGAAAAATTTGAAAACGCCTCCCCATCTACATTTACTCAAACAGCATGAGAGGACTTTGTCAGATTCGAATTACAGTTTCCAAACCGATAACAGTTCAAATAATTCTTCCGATTTCGATTTGTATAATAAATTAAAACAAAATTCGCCATCTTACATTGCCACACCAATACGTTATCAGTCAAATTCATCGCTCAGTTTAGGTCAACACAAGACATCTTTGCCAGGTACTGGCAATAACAGCGAAACCGATACTGTGGAACTAAGACATAGACAAGGATCTGATTCAGAACTGGAGAGACACAGATCACGTAGACCTTTATCCGAAGAGTCTATAAGTGAAATTGAATCTTTAAGTGAGAAATTCGAAGATGCTTTGGAGACAGCCGATTTAGATGTTTATCTCAATGATTTGCAAAATAGTGATTTGTACTTGTATCAAAACACTAAATTTGAATCTTCGACTACGTCGGCGATATTAACAGATGCCGCTGCTGCCCAGGGTCATGGCATTCTGACAAATCTTATAAAACCGCCTAAAATATTCCGCAATCAAGATGATGAACACTTCTATGGTAATATACATTTTGTATCATCTACAGATTCCCTGCAAAAACTAGAAGGGCCAGCTGATTACATGAAATCTATGGGAGCCGCAAGTTTAACACCCAATCGCTATATGACACCCTTGCATAGCCGCAATAATAGTAACATATCAGAGCAATCAGCACCCTATTACTATTCGGAATTGAGTAGTAGTAGAGAATTACTATCAACGCCTACAACTTTAAATAATCAAAGAGATATACATGCCCATGGAGCCAATATAGATCACATACATAATCCCATCGAAAAGCCCCATAACATAAATATGGAGATCTTAACAGATAAAGATCAAGCCATTGATAGTAAAAACATATATAAAATGAAAACAAATGTTGAAAAATTAAGTTATAGTTCGGGTAAGAACCTTAAAACGGGTGAACCTTTCCATAGCAGCTCTGCTGCTTCATCTAGTTCATGTTCAGTACAAACATTTCATATACAGCAAATACAAAATCCCGCTTTAAAAATTAATAATTACATGACTAATCTAAGGCAACAGCAAACCATAAATTCAGTTTATGGCTCTAATAGCCCTCTATCACAAAACATAGCTCAACCGGTCTTAACATCATCAATAACATCTTCATCAACCACTATTGCTACCGCTAATGATACCATTACCACTTCCACCAACACCACCACCACAACCACAGATATAAGTAGCATGGTTGCTGGTAAAGGTGATGCTAATTCTAATGCTGGCAAACCAAACGAAATTGTAAAAATTGATAATAATTTAGAAAAATCTACAGTTTTAGGTCAACCAGTAAGCGGGGAATTGCTGTGGGAGGAAGATACTCTTTGGCGCGAAAGTTTAAGAAGAGTATCGCAGAGACATGCTCGCTCCCTTGACGACTTAGATCGTATAACAACGGTAACACCGTCTCGATTGGCAACTGCAAATCGTACGATAATGCAGCCACCATTGGAGAGTAACAGGAAACACCGACTCTCACGTGATGTCACTTATGTTAACGACAATGTATCGCAGCATTTAAGATCAAGTTTTAAACTACGACACTCAGAGCCTAGTGATCACCGAACATACGATGAGGTATGTGATGATCAATCGATCAGCGAAGAATTACAGATCTTAACAAATGATCATGATGTTTATGTACAGTTAACGGAAAATGTTCTCTCGCCCGAGGATCTAAACGCTGATCTCTATGAGGTATTGCGTGAGGAGACCTCATCAAATATTTCGTCAAACAAATCAACTGAAATCGATCGTGAAACTATACGCCAATGGGATTCCATGTCTAGTGGTTTAATGAAAAATTCTCTACTGCCCACAACTTCCGAACAAAGTCCAACAACAAACACAAACCTGAAGTCCTTAATGGAACAAATAAATTTAAATTGTGATAGCAATGACAATTCCAGCCAAATGAACATGAACAAATAAAGGCAATGAAATTAAAAGATTTTCATTAATCATAATATATCTGTGATAGACGTGTTTTCAAGGAAAAAAATTAACAATTTAGCGTGGGCTACTTAATTTTTTTTTATCGATTTACTTAATCTTGAGGATACGAATATAAACTGAAGTAGTGGAGTAAATAATTTATTTTTGTTGTCGTAGTAGTAGTGACCAGGCCAAGTATTTTGTAATTGCAATGTATATTGCATTTTCTAGCCTTTACAAATTAGTTTTAGTTAAATTTTAGCTGCAGATTTTTTCTAATTTTCCTTCCATGTTTCTTTCATAAATGGACAGCAAGGTTATGTTTTCCAAAAGTCGAAATAAAATTGCGTTAGTGATTGAGTTTGTTTGCATATAGTTTTTTTTTTTGAATCTCTTTAAATAGTTTAATATTTTAATACACTTTTAACAATAACAAAAAAAAAAAGAAATACACTCAACAATCATTTGTTTTATATTAAATAAATCTTCATTATCATTTGTTCATTCTTTATATGTTATTACAAGTGTATGTATGTAAATTACCACTAAAATATTTTAATACTACAATTACAATATCTCTTGTGTTTTTTTTTTCTCTTTTTTTTTAATATTCAATTGTATTTTTATCCTTGTTAGAGTTTTTTTTCTACCACTTTTCCACTCATTTAGCCATTCATTCATTCATTCACTTACACATCCATTCATTCACAATGCTGCATTATCATTGTTGTTGTTGTTGATATATACTATATATATGTATATTTACTGTTGCTGTTGTCGTTTTTGTTGTTGTTGTTGTTGTTATATTAAAGTTGCTGTCATTTTGTGGCAACAATTTGCAATTGTAAATGAATTATTTTGTTTTTATTTTTTACTCTTATTATCGTACACATATGGTTTTTATATTATTGTTGTTGTTATTGTCAATGTCTATTTGTTTGTATGTAAATTTATTGTTGTTGTTATTGTTGTTGAATTTTTTGTTGGTTTTATTCAATTATACTACGAAATAATGGTAAGACAATAATTTTTTTTTTATTATTTTATTTATTTTGTTTTTTAATATTTAAAACTATTTTTGTATGTAATTGTGATTATGTATCAATAATGAATAATAATAATAATAATTCCTTTTTTTATTTTGAATTAATTTAAAAATTTTTCAGTACATATTGATATTCTTACATTATAAATTTATTTATTTTATACAAATGCAAGTCGTTTAATTTAAAGTATTATTAATTACCCTGTAGATTAAAAATTATGTTAAAAAAATGCAATCATTTTTTTTTTTTTGTTTTCAGAAGAAATTTAAATTTACAATAATGAATTGAAAAATAAGTTGTTAATGTTATGTTCAATCTTAAGTTTTACGAAATTTAACGAAATGTTATAAGCTGTAAACAGTATAATAATTAATAATCATTTATTCTCATTATAATTCGTAACGATATTGTTAATCTTTTTAGAAATTTTGACTAAGGAACTTTTAGTCATATTTCATATCGATCCACTTCATAAGTGACTCGTCTAAGAATATCTACTTATTTGCAATCGCCATGATTTTAAAAACAATCTCTCTTGAACTTCAGCACATTTGATTCCGTTAAGTCTGTTTGCCTTAAATAAATACATCCAATGTATATCTAAAGCTGTCTAGACAAAATACCGAGCTTAACATCTTTAAACAAAGTATAATTTTTGTTTTCATTTAAAGCCTTTTGGCTTCTACAAGTCCTCTTTTATAAGGTCAACTGTTCCGACCAATACTGAAATACGGGAAATTTTATTTAAATTTAAAACTGTAATAAAACCAAAAGGGGGTGAAATTTTATCAAATTTATATTTTTGTTGTGAAATACAATTGTATCGGTTAGAAATTTCATTTCATATTATTTCATTCATTTGCCTGCCACGACTGACCTCACAGTACCTAATTTGATCAAACCAGTTTTCATGCTTTTTTTCGAGTGCATGGGGTAGTATTGCGGCAATGGCATCACGAATGTTAACCTTTAAACACTCAATTGTGGCTGGTTTATCGGCATAACACTTCTCTTTAACGGCGCCCCACTGAAAATAGTCCAAAGGTGTCAAATCAAAGCTTTTTTTGGTGGCTAATTAGCCGGCTTATTAAACGACCATCAAGCGTTTGACGCAATAAATTGATTGTCGCATGAAAAATATGGCAAGTTCCACCATCCTATGGAAGGCCAATGATGCCTTCTGTAAAACCACGTTTGGCTTTTCTAAGCCCCAAATACGGCAATTTTGCTCATTAACGTACCCACCCATATGAAAATGAGTTTCATTCGAAAACATCTTTTAATTTTTTTTTTTTTTTTGCCAAAATTGACATCGTCCGGTATCTCGTTGACCCAATAAATCCCAACGTTGCTCAACCGTAAATCGATTGATTCATCACGTTCAGTAGAGATAATGTATTGTGATAATATTTTGTGACAGAATAGTATGACATAAGTATTGCTAGATTCAAAATAATCGATGGTTCAAATTTAAACTAATAGATGTCCCATTCAAGAAAACACTCTTAACGTCAATAGCGTTATTAGCTAGAAACAGTTCGAAAGTTTCCGTTTTTGAATATTTAATATTAACGTCTCTGTGGCATTATTTATTTTTTAAACCTTTTCCCTTCTATTGTAATAAATGTATTTTTCAGTTTTCCAAAAGTTTGTAATCAAAAGCGTTTTATGAAATATATATTCCCCACAGTCCTATTGTATTATAAACAACAGTTTTGTAAATTTTATAAAATGTATTTAATTTTATTTTTTATTTCATTTCACATCCACAAAACAAAACATTCTCATAAATTTAATAATTTGAAAATGAATGAAAAAATAATTCCCTACATTTATTTTCTTTAGCATCCATATCGGTACGTAATGTACGTAATTTACCTAAAGGTAATCTCACGGTGAAACCCGAACCCTCAGATGCCCAACGACAACAATACAATACATATGATCAAATGCAAAAATTGGAAAATTCCTATTATGGTACGGCACACGATATGAAATATGCAAAAACCACATTGTTGACAGATCGTAGCGCGGCTAGCGGCAATGCTGTAAATGAAGCAATATTGGGAGGAGGTGTAGGTGTAGGTAGCTCATATGTTACATCTACACCGTTGCATCGTTCTATGGCCCAGGAATATTATGGCACAAGTGTTGCTAACATATATGATATGCAAAATATCTATCAACAACAACAACAACAACAGCAGCAGTTACAGCAATTACACCAACAGCAATTTTTATCATCTCATCCAATGAGACGTGTTGGCAGTCGCGCCGAAATCGATATGTTGGAACGTGAAACCAGCTCTCAAATAAGGGTAAGACTTGTTTCTTGAAATTTTTTCGTTTTTTGTTTTGCTTTTATTTTAAATTTTTGTTTTACATTTATTTTTTGTACATGCAGAATTTAGACGTTTCTGCTGGCGATTTATTAAGTCGTACACACGAAGAATTGGTTTTATTACTGATACAATTGAGGCGACAAAATAGTAATACAGCACGTGCCATTGAGCAGTGCTGTAGTGATATACATGATGTACAGGTTATTATAATTATTAAATAATAGATTTGATTTTGTAAAACAAGGTGTTGGTCTGTCAAAAACATATTTTGTGTTTCGGAAGTTCTTCTAACTACACACTTTGATTTAAATTCAAAGTAACACTGATGCTCCGTTCCATTTCTTTCTCTTATTATTATTCTCTAATGATAACTACTAACATTATTACCATAATAACTAACTGGCCAGTACCGATTCATTACTAACTTAACTTAACTAGACTAAAGTATAGACGGAAAGGTGCATAACAATTTATAATATTGAACTATACGACCTATTGACGATATTTTTTCTTTTGGTGAAGGAATTTTTTAAATTTTTATATTATTTTTTTGAAATATTGAATTCCATAATCATGTCAGGAATTTTTCTTTTACTATCTGTTTTCAACTCTTTTTTTTTTTTTTTTTTTTTTTTTTTTTAACAGAACCGTTTACGTTCTGTCGATGGTTTGTCACGTGCAGAAAGTATACAGCGTTTGGATTATTTAAAACAACATTTACTTGATCTGGAACGGCAATATGAGAAAAGTAAACCGTTGGTAAATCTGGTCGATAACATGGTTAAATTGGGATCTCTTTATCGCAATGATGCCAGCGGTAATAAAATTCAAAGACCAGAAGCTGTAACACTGGATCGTTTAGAATTCAATCAAAGGATACAGGAGAAACGTTTATTGCAAGAAGAACAAAAACAATGGGATCGCTTAAATCCAGATCACAGTGAGCTACAGGTAATTTGTAGTCAATTAAGATAGTCGAAATATGCTCTTATCACTTTCCTTTCTTTATAAATATTTTTTTTTTTTCAAGTCTAAAGTACGTCAATTGTATCATTTGGATCAACTTTTGCAAGAGGAGTCGGGTACTTTACAGAATTTACAACGCGACAAAGAAGATCTGGAAAGAGCTTTGGGTGGCTTAAAGGCACGCATACAGGATAATAGTGGTCCTCCCTTGGCTGTTGAAGCAGCCAAAAAACAACAGATAATGTTGGAGCGTGAGCTATCTAGAGTACATCAATTGCTGGCCGAAAATTCTAAGGTAGTCGAGGTGCCTAGTAGAAGTTTGTCGTCTATTTTTTGTTATTTGTTTGTTTATTATAATCATATTCGTGTAATGCGCTTGCTTTAACGTATACAAAATTTTATTTCAGTTTTTTATACTATTTCTAAAGGAGCATGTGCCGTCAAAATTGATTAGATTCTTTATTCGATTTTTCTTGCTTTTGTGACTAATAAGATTTGTTTTTTTTTAAAGAAACATACATATATTTATTACTAACAATTATTATTTCAAGTTAGATATTAATAGCCTAAGGAATACGTTATGAATATAATTTTCCCAAGAGAATCAATTGAGTGCTTTACTAAATATCTTTTAGGTTATATTGTGATAAAGTTGATAATATTTTACAGTGATTACTTTAATAATCAATTCAAATAAGTCTAAAAAAAATACTCCCTCAGGATACTGAATAGTGTAATTGTGGAAAGATTTTACAACGTTTTATTTCCATGTTCCTTAACTGTAGTATTGTATACCTTCTTCTAGTTTGATTGATTTGATGTTTGTAAGTTTTGAAAGTTATTCACCTCGGAGTCTAATAGTCTTGTCTAATAGAACGCTTTGTGAAATCGGATAAGCGTATAAAGTGTGCGTCAAAAGAAACTGTGGTTTAAAAAAAAATATATGCATTTATAAATTACAGTTATTTTTATTTTAAAATTGGTTCATTGCCAGTTTTTAAAATTGAAAAATAAAAATTACACAAATTTTCGAAATATTTTCAATTTCAATCAAAAGTGGTAGAAGTTGAGATTGTTTTTTGTTTTTTTTTTTACCCTCATTTTCAACTTAGTTTCAACTTAGAATATATTTTTTAATTATGACTTAATGACATATATACCCCAGTTAATGAACTTATTGAAGTTATTTTTTTACTTTTCCAATTAAAAAATATTAATGAAATCAAATACAAAACATCAAACAAACCGCGTTTGATATAATTTTTATAAAATATCAACGAAAAATACCCTCAAATTAGAAAAAAAAAATTAGAAAATACTCGCTACTAATTGAAAGAGAAACTTATCCTTTCCTAGGATACTGTTTAAAAATAGACGACATTCTGGCTGCTTACATAAGTCTTTATATGCGATATCATGCTTTTAGTTCTCTCTATATAGCATGTAACTCTTTTGTGAAATAATTTTACTTAATGTTCTAAAAATATATTTTTATTAAACAAAAAAAAAAAACAAAAAAAACAGAAACTTGAGCAAACAGTAGCTGGTAACGCCCGACTGGAACAGGAACTTTTAGTACTACGCCAGAAATTACAAGCCTCCAGAAATAGTCAAAGTGCTCTACAAATATCAGACACCTATACTAGTAATACTACAGCCATGTTAGAATCCGAGCTAAAGAGAGTTCAAACACTAGTGGGAGATATGCAAAGGCAGCGACAGGAATTAAGTTCGGCTGTTAAGCAATTAACTGAAAATTCGAACAGATTATATCAGGAAATCGGCAATAAAGAGCATGGCAGTTTAAGGAATGGCGACAGTGGTATTAATACAGGAAGTATGAAAAAAAGAAGCAATTCTGGATGCTGGATAGAAACAGATTTGGATACCATGATGTGTGTTAATCGTACACTTAGCGATTCCACTATGAATCTTTCAACCCCACTCTATGTTGACACCAGTTCTAATAGTACCAGTGGAAATTTGCTAAATTGCTCATCAACCTCGAGCAAATTAAGTGACTACAATACCGGTGATAGTTTGACCAATGAATCACAAAGGCGAATGGCTTCTTCATCCTTCTATCGTTATAATGATTCCAGTGACAATCTGGAGACAAGTGGTGTGGATAGTGATGGTTTTCTGGAAACTAATCCGTTTGCCAATTTAACCCAACAAGAGAAACAAGAAATTAAAACAGTGCGCATAGTTAAAAGAGAATCAGAAAGACGGCATCGCGATCGCAGTGAACGTTCAGGTTTAAGTAATTCAACACAAAATCTAGATCAAGTTGCAGAAGAAGAGCAGTATAATCTTATGAATGGTGGCGGTGGCAACGGTATCAATTGTATAGGTATGACTAGTAATTACAATGTTAAGGAATATCAAACAAACGAAAGATCAAAATCATTACCCCGGACATATAATGAACCGTCTAAATCATCTTCAAGACATAATCATAGACATAAGCATAGTAGTAGCCATCAAAATAATGCAAGTACATCCTTAAATTCCACATCTCAGAGTTATAATGATTATTACGGTCATAATGGTGCTTCAAATTTTAATTCGTATGATAAGAACAGTAACTATTCAGCAACGCAACAGCAACAAAACTCACTACATAATCATCATCAGCAACTAACAAATGGTCATGGTAATTCTCAACCACCGCGAGAGCATTTAAATCCATTAGCCAATGCTTATTTTGCCAAGCAAATGCAACAGCAACAAAAGCAACAACAGAACTCTCATAATCATCATAATCATCAAAATAGTAACTCATCTCATACACGTCATTCTTCTCAAAATGCTTTACGTCAAAAGACAGATTCAGTGCAAAGTTTAAATAAAAGTCTCAGCGACTTGACACCTTCATTTCAAAGTGAAGCCGCTAGGCAAATAATGAATGAAATGTCTGCAGGATCAGCATCCGAAGACACGGAAAAGGTACAGGAGAAGGTTCCATCACAGCACAAACATCGGAGAGCTGTGCCCAAAGAAAAGCGACGCCATTATACAGCTCCCAATAATGTAGTGCCTGTAAAGTCGAATGAAAATAATCAAACTGAAAACGATATGAATAGAAATGTAAGTTTAACTTAATTATTTTATTTATGGAACTTATTGTTTTATTTTTATTTGTATCAGAATACCAATTGGCGTGCACGCGATGATTTAGATATGGAAGTCGCCTTGCGACCACGCATGAATGCTCCTGATGTTGTACGTTCAGCCTTAAGACATGGCGAAAAAATATCGGAAAACACAATTGATAACTTGTTATTGGCTCCTAATAAAATTGTTATACCCGAACGTTATATACCCGAAACGGTAATTTGATACAAATACAAAATTCAGTCTTAACAAAATTATTAATTTATTAAAACCAACAAAAAATTTATATCAAAATTTCTTCTACTTCGTCAACTGCCGTCAACAAAACATCGAACTGTAGACACCCGAATTGTCACCAGAAGAGAAAAAGAGACGACAAGAAAAAGTTGAATCAATTAAAAAGATGTTGGCTGAGACACCAATAAGTGCAGCGAATGTAAGTACTTTCTCTTTTAAAACTTTAAATATAAATTGAATTTCTTAACATGGTTTCTTTTGCAAACTCAAGGAAACCACTACAGCTCTGCCACCCAGCAAAATCACCGAAGAAAAGAAACAGAGAGAACATCTTTTACAATTGAATCAAATTTTGGCACAGCAAGTTATGCAAATGAGCAAAATTGTAGCTGGTAAGTGAATTTTAAGTAAAACCATTCAAAAGCATGTTATTGCTAAATGAAAACCAACTAAAAATGCAAATGAACAGAACACTAAGCACTTTTTTTTATATATTTTTGTTGAATTTGTGTTTTAACTACATACATACATATTTATATATTTCAAATTGTTCCTTTATAATTTCCACAAACCTCTTATTGTTTTTTGTTTTTGTAAATTAATTTTTTTTAATCATAATTTTTGTTCTAAATGTTTTTCAAATTAAACCATCCAACCAAAAGATAAAATTTTTTTTTATTAAGAATGTTTCAATATTTAAAAAAAAATTGAATTAAGCTGTATATTTTAAATTTAAATTTCAAATTATTATTATTTTAAATACTACACATTGGACGTTGCGTTAAGTTTAAGTTATTTTCAATATATAAACATTTTTTTTCTTTTTATTGATTATTATGAGTATTTTGTAAATGTAACGCATTATGTTTAAACAAAATTCTATTTTTTATTATGTTTTTACTTTAACTATTATAAACTATTTGCTATTTCTCTACTAAAACGAATACTATTTTCTTTTCGTATCTAATTTTCTAGATGATTAAATTAAAAACAAAAAGAAAAACAAAATAAACTAATGTTAACACTAAACTTTAAATTAAGAATTACAAACAAAAAAAAAAAGCAAAAACTCTAAAGTGTCTTACGTCTTAACAGTATCAATAAATATAATTATTACGTATGAAACAACAAAAATAAGAAAAAGTAAATCACGTACAAATTCACTAATCATCACTTTGGCATCATTTGTATTAAGTCATCATCAGTAATTTAATAACATCCACCAGCAGAGCTCATAGAGAAAAACAAAAACCATCCCAATGCACCGTATCATAATGAAAAAAACAAATTATTCTACTCATTTCAAGTTCATTCTGTAGTCTCGTTCGTTCTTATATGCACAATTTCATTCGAATACATATTGTTTTTTTTTTTTTATTTCTAATTATTTATCATTTCATTAACAACTGAGTCATTCAAATAAAATATAATTTATTGTAAAAAAAAAAACAAAAACAATAATAAATAAATTTGTATAATATAAATTATATTTTGCAATACCATAAAATAATATCATAACTTTGTTTCATTGCTGCATTTACAAGTGAAAATAATTAATAATTGTTCTGTTTCATTAGAATTTACATTCATAAAGAATTCTTAAAGATCGTATTTTTAAAAATTCTTAAGATTTTTATTTAAAAAATTAAATATTCCAACTGCGTTAAAATGCTAATTCTTTTTTTTTAGTTAAAATGTTATTATTTATGTATATGTTTCTTAAAAGTAAATTTAAAATTTATTTACTGTTTATCTATTATTTTTTTTTTAATGGAACTCGGAATAATACAGGATATCATCATATGTATGTTTATAACTTCAATAAAGTCAGTTTCTGAATTCTCAATATTTTGTTCAATATAATTTTGAAAACAGTTTCAATTTGTTTCTTGTTTAATGGAATTTAAACTTTTCAAAAGAAAAAGCTTACCAGATTCTAATTGTAAAGTTGTTTGAGAATTTAATTTTTTTTAATGGACTTTTCGTAATAAATGGGAATATACGTTATTTAATTTTACATATTCTTAGACTGTTTATTTATTTATTTATTTAATATTATAAATTTATTATTACTTTCATTATATTGTGTGTTATGTGTTTAAGTTCTAATGCATTTGATGATTTCATTTCTTTTTCATTTTTTTTGCATTTTATTTTTATAATTTTTATTATTATTTTTTTTTAATTTTTAGGTAATCCCCATAGTCAAACTAATCCCAAATAATTGCTGTTTGTTTAATTATAGTTAAAATAATTTTTTTTAATTGTTTGACAAATTTAGTGCAAAACAAATAACGTTTTTGTTGTTTATGTTAATTTTTAAATATTCATTTAATTTATTTATTTGTTTCCCTTTATTGAACGATATCAATAAGAAAACAAATTCATACATTCAAAAAATATCGCTGGGCTTGCTATCAGGCTGGCTAATAATTTTCTTTTATTGTTCATATATGTTCGTTCTTGTTACATATTTCTATAACATTAACATTTAAACATTAACAAAACATTGTGCTAAATTAAAAAAAAATATAAGTTGAAAACTTAATTAAAAAGAATTAATTAATTACAAAAAAAAAAAACCGAAAAAACCAACAACAATTGCCATAATTCTGCTCCTACAACATGATGTACAATTGACACGCAAAAGCATGTTCACGTTTGAAAACAGAAAAATAACAAAAAGTATAAAAATACAAATGAAAATTAAGTCATATGCCATACATAAATATACATACAAAAATATATTAATAAAAAACTACTACTATTACTACTACTCCACTACTACTACTACTACTATTACCAACTACTTCTATATACTCAACTACTACTATCAATCTACAAAACCAATATTTCAATTAAAACTCTACCTACCAACGCTCATTATATGTACAACTACATACAAAGCAGAAAGTTTTGGTTTAAAGAAAGACAAAAAAGAAAAAGAAAAAACAATAAGAAAAATACGAAACACAAATAAAAATTGTAATTTTGTATGGGTTTTTAACAGCTCGCTAAAATAATACCAGGTTTGTATAATTAAAATATTTTCAATTTTATTTTTGTATTTTAAAAAGTATTTAAATGTGTAATCTTAATTGTTTACTTTACATAAATGTCTTATATTACTTGTTTGCTTTTTTTCTGACTAAAAGAATGTAATTTGTTGAAGTAATTTGCTTAAATTAGTAACAATTAGTAAACTGCTATAAAGAAAACAAAAGAAATATTCAAATTATATTAAAAAAAGAAATGGATATCATAGTCAAAATTTCATCAAAAATCATTTAATACCGGTAATAACAGACATTATTACATAAATCACAATTAATTCTTAACACCATTTATCATCTAACATTAAGCACTCAATAGAAGCAACGGCTTTTCAAAATATGAGCCATAACAAGCACAGATTTATTTGCTTTATCTGCAATAAAAATTTAGTTTTTCTGTTTCTTACAAGGACTGTTCTTTACTCATTAGAATAACACGTTTCTACTTTTCAATAATTCGCCGACACTTATTAGTATAGTTACCTTAATGCACAATTTGATCTTTTATTCTTTAGTAAGCACATGTTAGGAGAAAATATATATTTAAATATACTATAATACATACATACATACATATATGTTTTGTAGTATATAGCATTAGAATATTATTAAGATTTGAAGACATTGTCAAAATTAAACTGAAAAATACAATTGTATCACAATCAATACTCTCAGCTATACAACCTTAGAATAAATTTCAAAAAAATTACTTTTCTTTATAGTGTATACTCTATTTGATTTGAATTGTGTATTTGGTTTAAATGGGACAGGCGTGTAGGTATCGTAAAAGTTCAGAAAAAGTTCCTATGCCGTTCCATTGACTGCAAAAATTCACTAGTTAAAGTACATGAAGACGTGGTTTAATAATTACAACAGTTTGAAAGATCGTAATACTGGTCGTTAAATTTTCATAGAAATACTTTTTCCTGAAATTTTCGTCTTTGTGTAGTATTTGGTTAATCATTAAAAACAAACAATTATTAAGAAATACCCCACTTATGTTGGGTGTGTTAATTTTATGCATGACTGGTGGAACTAACAGTTTAAAGTCACAGATTTTGTGAGAAACTTTTCACAGTAGTTTTATTTCTGCTCAAGAGTTTTTGTTAGAAATTTTTTGGGAGGAAGTCACCAAAGAAATATTTTTTCATATTTCATTTTGTTGTGGTTGTCTGATCTGGGTTGTAGTAGACTACGGCGACTTCTATATATGTACACATACACATACAAAACAAGTAAAAAAAATATGATTTCCTTAAATTACATGTATAAAGTATTTGTACTAATATAGCTTTCCTTTATTATGATCCTACCCCATTATTGGACTTAAAGTTACTGCAGTCAGTCATTTATTACATAATACAAAAACTCATTATCTTCCTAAATATTACTGCACCATAGCTAGACGTAGATTAACACAATAACTCCTACACTTTAACAGTCACCAAGAATAAATAAAAAAAAAATTAAAAAAAATAAAAAACACAACCGATGACAAGGTGTAAGTACACTTATGAACTCTACCCATTTTATACCAAAATACACTCTGGTTATGGAAAATTCTTAGCCCTCATAACAATCTAAAGTCTCTTTAAATGATTGCTTTTTCGATAAGAGTTCATTAAATAATTTATTTTATTTGCTTCTATTAAAATAGAGAAGGCGATGTCTAAAGTTGGTAAAGGAGCACCGGACAAGGATTGTAGTGATCACGATGAACGAGAAGAGAGTACACCAAATGGCGATGAAGATGATGACAATGAAAGAAAATCAGAATCACCAAGTCAACCACTGCCGTTGTATCAGCAACGTAATAATTATTATTCATAAATATCAACACAGACATTTTGAAGGTTTATAAATCTTTTAATGATACAATGCTAAAAACAAAACGCAACAATTTATCTACAATAACAACAAAATATAACAATAATGCATTTATATTAAGTAAGTATGTATCCAAAACTAACGAGTAATATTGGGGGGGGGATACAAATATACTGAAATTCGAAAAAATAAAAATTTCTTTACAAAAATAATAGACTAGAAAAAACCAACAACAATAAACTTCCTAAGTTAAATAAAAAATCATGTTGAAAAAAATTAAAGTGAAGAAGAAGAAAATTTAAAATACATATTAAAAAAAAAAGATGAAATAAAAAATTAAAAAAGCTTAATTGACTGATAAATTGTTTCCGTATAAGACTATGATATTGAAATAAATTTAAAAAAAAATATTGTTTTTTCCTTTTTATAAAATAAAATTATAAAATCATTTTTATTTAAAAAACTAAAAAAAAACACAAGAATGAGAAATAAAAGAAATTATTAAAAATTGTTAATTATATTAAAATAGTCACATTAAATTTTAGATTTAAAAGAAATTCTATAACATAATTGATATAGTAAATATACATACTATATACATATGAATGTTCAGAAAAAGAAAAAAAAATTAAATAAAAACCAAAAATTTAATATTATGGCATATACATACATCAAATGGAATCAAACTTCAACATATCACTGAACTCATATTCGCAAAAAAAGACGAAAAAATCAGAAAATATTTAATATTTTTAAAATTAAGCATTATAAAAGAGAAATCACAAAAGAAATATTTAAATAAGTATTCCAAAGATATGAAAAATTTAAATTTGTTGAAAAAAAATATTGTATTTACAATATTTACGTATAATAATTGAAAAATTATTATAAAACAAAAGAAAAAAAAGGATACTTATGGAAAAAGTATGGATAAGTTAATCAAACTTAAGAATTTTTATTGTATTTGATTTTCTTATAGAAACTTTTTTATGATAACTTGAAAATTATTAAGGTTTCTTTTACACTCGAAAGAAAATGTAATCACAGTATCCTGCAGCTGTCAGATAGTATTGAAGTATTAATTGATCATATTTTTTTTATTTTCTAATTGTCATACACGTTCTTGTGGCTAATTTATTTACAATTCAATTTCTGGCAATTCAAGTAAATAGTCTTTATGAATAAATGACAATTCATTCTTTATGGAATACATATTTTACTGAATTTCGGAAATATTTGAAAAACAAGAATTTCCAGTAATATTTATTTTTTTATTATTAAATGTATATTTTAAAGTTAACAAGTAACATGGATATTATAATGAGCTACCTGTTAATTGTATACAGTCAAAGGAAAAATTCTCCATACACCGGGGTATGAATCTCCCTGATTTTTTATCAAATTCGAAAAGATATAATAAAACATGTTTAAGGAATGTTTGAAGAACAAACCGAGTATGAAAAAATATAACAGTAATTATTGTATGTTGACTTTTTTCTTTGGCTATATCTTATAAATATGCCATAAACTGGACGTCAAGAATGTGTATATTTTTTATGTAATAACAAAAACAATGTTAATTTTATTTAAAGCTTTAATAATTTTGCAATTTTCAAATATTGAATAATGTACTCTCAATTTTTCGTTGTAACATTCAAAAAACAAATTTCCTTTAACTTTATTTCCTTAAATAACTTTTTATAAAACTTCTCATATATTTTTAATATTAAAATTTATTTAAAAAAAAATACATATTTTACAAATAAGTTTCTATTTTTCAATTGCCTTATCATATACATACATACATACATATGTAATGTTATCTAATGGGGGCAATATATTTACGATGCTTTAGTAAACAAAAAAAGTTCATAGAACTCATTAAATTAAAAACAAATCAGAGTCATTTAAATAATAAATAATAATACATTATAGCAATTTTCATGTACCTATCATGTATTACAAACAAAATTAATAATAATAAAAAAAAATCGTTAGAAATTTACAAAAAAAAAAAATAAAATAAAATAAAAAAATAACATGAATTATATTTAAAGAGAAATATACAAAAAAATATTAAAACTTGTTATTAAATATACAATACAATACAATACAATACAATACAATATTTAGAAATAAGCAAACAAAAATAAAAATATTTTAAGTCAATTAGGCCTGCAATTAAAATTAAAATATATACTAATTATCCTAAAGAATAACAACAACAATAAATCTCAATTTTCAATGTCAATGAAAACAAAAAAAAATTAAAGAAATTAGTTTATAAACGAATAAAAATTTTAAAAACTAAATTAACAACGATTCTATTATAGATGTTCATAAGAATACAAATAAAATAATTATACATACATAAATATACAACATAATTATTCATTAAATAAGTTATTAAGACCATTCATTATGTACAAATTATTTTAATAGTTACTTATTTTAAGAAAATTATTTTTATTTTTTATTATTTCTTAATAATTTAAATTTTTTACAAATTTATTTGTAATTATGGTGTAATGTTTTATTAAATATTTATGTATATTGTTTAAGGTGCTATATTAATATTAATTTAAGTTTCTTTTTTTATTTAATGAAATTTTATTTGAAAATATATACACACATACATATGTATGTATATCAGTAAAAGTAAAAGCATAGTCATTATACCTATGACCACCCATATATATGTATATTTTTTTTTTATTATTGTTTTTTGTTTTTTATTTCATTATTATAGAATTCCATTTGCCTTATTTTAAAATTGTTATTAAATATTATTTTTTTTAGAATTAAAAAAAATTTCTAAAAGGGAAAGAAATATTTTCAAGTCTTATTGCATATATTAATTTAATTATACTTAACTCATTTAAAATAACAACAAAAAAATAATAATAATAATAATAATCATATTGCAGTTAATAAAAGTAAAATAATATGAATTGAACATATTAATTGAAAGAACAGAGAAGAAAAAATTTAAACGAACATATTTATTATTAATATTGTACATTATAATTAAAAAACAAAAAACGAAAAAACAAAAAACAAAAAACAAAAATATCATAATTATATGTTGAAAAAGAATAAAATAGCATGTAATTCAAGAAATAACAATTAAAAAAAAGAAAAACAAAAATTATCTATAAAATATGTAAACAAAAATGTTATTCAATTAAATAAAATATAGTTACAAATAAATAAAGCTATTGCCTATACAATTTATTATATTCATGCACGTATCGTAATTAAAGTTGTAATATATATTTATTTTATCATAAAATATTTAATATCATAAGATTATTAATTTTTTTTTTCAATGTAATCAATTTGCCCCGCTAAAAATGGAATTTTATTATGAACTTCTACTAAATCGTTATAATGTCTTACTAACAAAGAAAATATCATCAAAAATCATATGCAATACCCCTTCTACATACAATGCGTTCGATTACATACATAAATTTAGAGTCACGAAAAAGCCAGAGTTCCCTCTAACTCATGTACATCATGTTACTTCGAACTCCTCCTAACACGGAGTTATAGCCATAAAACTGAAATCATTTGCAAGGAAATCACCTCCCTATACAGTTCTGTTGGCCTGGTATCTGAAAAAAATTTCGCTGGTAACACTTCGGTTTCAGAGGTCGTTCCTTACACATACTACGCGATAGGTTACATACATGCATACATAAACACGTCCATCTAAAGAGGGCGTGGCATTAGGGGCGTAAATTTAGTATCACGAAAAAGCCAGAGTTCCACTCTAATTCATGGTACATCATGTTACTTCGAACTCCTCCAAACAACGGAGTTATAGCCATAAAACTGAAATCATTTGACTTACTTCGAACTCCTCCAAACAACAGAGTTATAGCCATAAAACTGAAATCATTTGCAAGAAAATCACATCCTATACAGTTCTGTTGGCCTGGTATCTGGAAAAAAATTTCGCTGGTAACACTTCGGTTTCAGAGGTC
>QOCX01000123.1:19774-43462 GCA_005959815.1 Sarcophaga bullata
AATAAATAATTGATGGAAGTACAAGTCCAAATGAATTCCAATCATTTATTCATTAATAATCTCTTCCTTTATGAAATCGAACACTTAATTTCATTACGCTTCGGTAATTAATTAAGAACACTTAAGTCCCATGACACTATTCAATAGTGAAGCCATCTGCTCATATCTCTCACCGCCAATCCCCACTAAGTATAGCATTGTCGAGAGCAAATCTTGTATAAAGTGATTGCATGTGGTGTTGCCGCCAATCAGTTGGCCTGCTATACGAATGGCCATCTGTATAAAAGTGCGTATGTGTTGTACGTGTTGAAAACAATAACAAGTTTGTAGTTTTCTTTATTGTTGCCAAGGTGACCACCAATCAAAACTACCGCATATAGTTTTGAAATAAACAATTTTAACATGAACTTTTACGAACTGCATCTGAAGGACATTGTAAATAAACATACATACAAACATACATATACAATATACATGTATGTCATGTGTATGTAAATATGTATGTAAGAACAAGTTTATATTGAAAATACTTGTACTTGTAATATATAAAAGCCCATATTAATCTGTATATGTACACTATCAGTGAAGGCCTTGTGTTAACAAAATTTGTTGTTGCTGCTGCCGCTGGTTTCTTATACGAAAGTATGTCCGTGATGCCTGTACACATACACTTACATATGAGACTAAAAGGCAAATGAAATTATACAATGGGTAATCGCAAAAAGGCCTTTTATTAAAGGCAGAAGCCTTTACAATTTAATTCTCTACTCAAACACATTTGGAAAGCTGTGTCAGTGACATCTTTATTCTGATGATAAAAGCTAGTCTTTAAACACGTATTCTTTCAGTAGCTGCACTGATTCTATCGAAGGCCTTAAAAATCCGGAACCTTGCATTTCATACTTTAACTTCTTTTTCTTCAGATAGTCTTTTATGATTTAATTGTGATCCACCTTTAACTGTTTATATGCATGTAAATGTAAGCGTAAATGTATGTTCTCACACCCACTCAATACTATTGTAACAGATTGTGTGTGTTTGTGTATATGAAAAAGGGAGAGAGAGAGAGAGCGAGAGAGAGAGAGAGAGATTTTGAGTTTCAAATCTGTAGCCTTAAGTAAGACTCATTGAAACGCATCTTAATTAAGGTTCTCTCGTCAAACACGATTTGTCCCACGTATAAGGGTTCATTCGGTAAGCACTGTTAAAATGTATATGTATGGTGAGTGAGTGTGTGAATGTATTCTGTGTTTTTGGTCACTACGTGTTTGGAAACTAATTATACTTGTTGCTAATTATTGTACCCACACAGAGATATTCGTTTCTCTAGTCATCCAAACATTCAATAGGATTTTGGAAACGAGAGTATGAGACAAAGAGACACATGATAGGATGAAATGTGGCAAACAGAGTTAGCGCTTAAGTATATGTATATGTGTATATACACATAAGAATATTAGAAATCTAAACTATGGATAACCAAGAGAGAATATGCGTTTATATTTACAAATTCTCTCTTTTAATACTTTTAACTTGTGTGTATATGTGTGTGTATATGTGAGTATATTGTCGTTACGGTTGAATGCTCTACTAATTCAATTGTAAAACTTTTTGATTACTTTGCTTAAGTAACTTAAATTGTGTAACACTTTAATGCAGTGATTTAAACAAAGATTTTGCTTTACAACTCGTGCTGGTTTTTCTCTTTGTACTGCCATTTGCTAGCGCTTTTAACTTGTTTTTGTATATTTTACGACAATACCAATTATGACGAAGACATTCTAGTACAAAAATAACAACACCTCTTAAGCATTGTGAGTTTATGTTGCGTTACTTACACTCGTTTACGTTACTGGTACTACTGGTAAATGAATGAAAAATATTCCCCAACAACTTAAAACTAACAGAACAGTAGCAGAGGCAGCAATTATAGAGTTGTTGTTGTAAAAATAAAACTTACTTAATCTTAGTGCCACTGTTACTGTTTTAACCAATGTTGCAGGTTTCCATTGTTGTTGCTTTAAAATTATAGTTTCACTTACAAAGGATTTATCATGTAATTGACAAGCTTTAAACTTTTAATGTAAGAGCAGTATGAACGAATCTAAAATCTTAAAATAACCGCAATTTTATGTTCACCTCTCTCTCTCTCTCTCTCTGTCTCTCTCGTTCTTATATACACACACACAAGCATAATTTGAGTTTTCTCCTATGTAGCCAATATAATTTTAAACATCCAGCAAAGTGTAGTGGTATCCGTAACGTTCTTTAATGCTTGTCAATTGCAGACGCTTTTCTCTGTCTTTGTTACTTTTTTTGTTAATATTTTGTATTGCTTTTGTAATTACAAATAAATTATTATAATAGGAGTACAATTATTTGTTTAAAAATGAGAAATATTAAAAAAAAAAAGAAAATTGTGAAAGAAAATGCTAATGAACGATAGACTGCCACAAAAACTTAAATGAAGATTTTCTTTAATTATTAAAGCAGTCGGATTTAATAATTTGATTTTTACCAGTAAGTGCATTTCATTCTAGACTTATAACAAAATTACCAGATAGATCCTGCCGGAAGTTATACTCGAATGAGGGTTTCCTCTATCTGTCTGTATTACAGCCATAACCCAAGGCTTATAGTAAAGAGAACCTGAATCAGAGTCAATATTATTAACAATTTTAACAAATCGTAAACTTTATTTGTAAAAAACAGTAATTCTTATTCACAGTTAAACTATATTTAGTTTAAGAAATAAACTCTGATGATTTATCCTTAAGGGGAAAAAGTGCTCAAAAATATAAAACAACGCAATGCATTTGAAAGTCATTTGTTGGCATTACGAAATGATTTGAAAATGTTTTATATTGTAGCTAAAATGGCAACAACAACAAAAATGAACGTATACTTAATGAAAGAATAAAAATGGTATTAAGCCCAATAATACATAAACAAAAAAAAAAAAGAAAATGACTACGAATGCAAATATTTTTCACTTTTTTTTCAATCCTTGAAGTACAAATCTAACAAGACAACTAAAAATTTTTTAAAAACTAAGAATAAAAAACTATAAGAAATGAAACAAAAATGGCTCTAAAAGGATCTACGTATGTATATATAGAGATAGGGTGAGATATACACAAACCCTTAATATAAAATGAAAGTTAAGTAAAGGATTTGCAATTTTATTTTTGGCAAACAGCTAAAAATTTAAAACGTCTTGACATACAACAAGACATACAAAACTAATGCATGTTCCTGAACAAATATACATACATGTATATGTACATTAGCAAATCTAGGGAAAGACCCTTTTTGTGTGTGTGTGTATATATGTTTTCTAGTTGCCCCTTTAAGTATGAATAACCATGATTTCTTTTCTTTCTTTTGCTTTCTTGGGTGTAAAAGTCAAAAGACGACTGCAGTTGTTAACTTTTCGATTTGTCAGCTTGTCAAGACAATAACAGCCATAAACAATAACAACAACAACAATAAAAAAAACAAAAAAAATACATTGTATATGAAATAAAATATGAACAAATTTTCTATACTTAGAAAAACGTCCCGTTACTGTTGTTGCCGTTTTAACAAATGTCCTTGCAATGGCAATACACATTTAGAACCAAATGTTAGCACATTACGAACAATTGCCTCCTCATAAAGCAAAAAAGAAATGCCTGTGCGATACTTTGTCTGGCATTTTGGCAGTGTAACTGACTTCAAAAAGTGATTTTTTTTTTTGTAAATATTAAAGGCCGAACATCTGTAAGAGGAAGATCGGGTAGAAATGATAGAAAACTTCTTTGGTACTGAAGTTTTGTGACCATTTTTACGATTCGTAATCATAAATAAAATAAAAAATAATTTGTCATCAAAAATTATGGACCATAATACATTTATAGGCATGCCGTGGTAGGGCACTATAATATTTACTAGTACGTGTATATATGTGTGTTGTAATAAATTCAGAAATAATTTCAGAAATAGAAACAATGCCTGCCAAATAATTGAGCATAGAAATCTTTCATAATTATGCACGCATACGATTATGTGTATGTGCGTATAGCTAAGCGTAGGCATAAGAATATATTTCCGTTGCAAATCTTTAAACAGAGCTTTCAAACATATTTACTCATATGAAAAGCATTCACGAACAATATTCTACAAATTATCCTATCGTTACTGCAAGATATCTATTCATTCGACCCTAGTTGATTTAATATTCTTTCGAAAGCATTGTAGTCCAGTTCTGTCTTTTTCTCTTCTGCTTCTCAAGCCTCTCACTGTTTTGTTACATTTTGTTCGTCGAGTATGAATTTCATCGTTATGGTTTAATCTTTCGATAATGTTTTGATGTTACCAACCATAAAAGAAAATCAAAATTCATTTTCTAAGGGCAAAATATTTTATTTCTCATTTATATGACGGCATAAAACAAAGTATAAAAAAGCAACAAAAAAATGACAGAGAGAGGGAGAAAGATCTGAAGCAATGAAGGGAAAAAAATTGAAATTCCTTAATGGAAAATCAAAGCCAGGAAATGGGTGGAAACTGGCTAATTTGTTAATGCGGTTGGCTTGACTACATTCTAAAACATGTGTCGACAAATATTGTTTATTGTTGTTTTTGTTTCATTATTGTATACACATTTCATGGTTCATTATTATCATTTATTAACATTTAATATTACAGACTGACTGACTAACTGACTGACTGACTTCAATTCAGTTTCATAACAATGATTGTATTCATTAATATCCTTCATTTTTTTATTCCTCTTTCTTTATTATCATTTCTAAAAACCAAAAGTGATAGAAGACGTTAAATTGAAGTAATAAAGACAACTTTTGTATTTTTGTGTAATACATTCCGTTTTCAATTATAACACGTATACGCCTGCTACAAATCAAATAAACCAAGACTCTACATTCTCTCATATATTCTTTACGTTTACGTTTTATTTTTCCCCTGATTAGGAGCAGAATAAAAATTATTTTTTTACTCTTAAGAGACAGTGTTTCCATGGCAGACTTATTTTCTAGGTATTTTTTGTTTTGAAAAATAATTTTTTAAAAAATAAAATTAAAAACATTTCCTATTAAAATCCTAATAACTGACTATGAAAGGAAGAAGCATTCTTAATTTGTTTTATGCTTTATTTTAATTGAAAATAATTTAATTTTCTTGAAATAAAACCGAATTTTTTTTTTACAAATTTCGGTTATGTTAGCAACTGAAATATAATCAGCTACTAGACTTCAGCGAGGGATATGAAATTCTACATTTACACAAGCATATACAATTAATCCTGCATGAATAATGTTTGAAATTTGAAATACAAAGACTTTTTAAGAGCTTTTTATTTTGTTTGTTTTTATTTTTGTTTTTCTGTCTAAAAGATCTTAGAACTTCTATTAAAGGTTTTAATTTTTCTTGTCGCCATCCTCACCAACATTAACGATTTCAATCCGTTGTTAAAAATTCTTGTGGTTTGGGGCCCCTTTGGTCTCTATAGCTAGTGATTCTACTTTTGTTACGACAGTATTTAAAGGAAAAATTATAACAAGAATTACTATTTCGTATACGAAATAAAATTATCTACGTCTGCAACAAAAACCTTTTTAATAAACTAGTGAAACGTTAAATAAACAGAATAAAGGACGAGTCAATGATCGTATAATCATCAGTTTGTATAGCTTCTGTCGTTCAACATTAAAAAAATTTCAAGAAATTCTAAATTTTTAATGAAATAAAGAGAAATTGTATTGCAAATGATAATCCATACAAGATTTCAATCATAATCAAAGAATTTTACACAATCATTACAACACAAAAGAAATACTCAAACACACTCATACATATGAGAAATATGAGTCATTTTACAATGAAAATAATTTTTCCCTATTCAAGTAAGTAAGAAGTATAAGTAACCGCTTTTGTATCTTTTTGAATATAGAATGACCCTCATTTATATGTTTTTATAGATTTTTAGCAATTTATTGAAGCATTCAAGCGGATAAATATTGATTATCTGTTGTATTGAGAATTTCGTTATGCTTAATACTGAAAGCATTGTCTCTCTAATTTATTATGAAGTATTTACGCAGGATGTGGAAGTCAAAAAAAAAAAAAATAAAACAAAAATGGAAAACTAAACCAAAGTATACTGCACTAGTTAAAGGGCAATCTCAGTGTATATAAAAAGAGAATATGAAATCATAAATAAATTGTTATGATCAAATAATCTGGCAAATTGCTTCTAAAATAAGAAAATCTCTACGACAATTCTAATATTTCTTACCATTATCCGTTTATTCCTTTTTTTTTTTTTTTTTTTGCTGGTAAAGAATAGAATGGAGGCTGGCTGTATTGCAGGCAAGAGGTTTGTGTTTTTCCCTACGATTTTATTTTTTATTTCTCATGTTTTTTTTTTTTTTTTTTTTTTTTTTATTATCCTTTTAGTTTATGACCACCTTCCACTTTTTGACTTTATTTCTTACTGTTTTAGTTTTTTATTTAACATGTCTTAGATTTGTTGTTGTTCTTTGGTTTTTTTTTTTTTTTTTTTTTTTTTTTTTGTAGTAACTGCTCAATAAGCTGAAGTTTTTTATAGGCCTTCTTCTTTATGTGGATGATTATATCGTGTGACCTCGAATGCAAACAATACATATGTATGTAGATACGGGGTGTTATAAATAGACGTCCTCTATTTTCATGAAATTTTCAGCAGAATTAAAATTCAAGCCTACAGGATTTTGTCATTATGCTTCATAACATAGAAATCTGCGTTCTATGAATTCATGAATCGGAAATTAGAAAATTGGAATTTATTACACAACCCTCGTTTAAAAACAGTACAAAACTACTTACATAAATACGGTGTTTGAATTGGGTTTACGTTGCTCTCTTTTTTGTTATATTTTTTTTTTTTTCTTTTATTTTGAGTTCTATATTCAGCCTCCAGTTATGAACAAATAGAAGAAACATATTTGTGTGTGTGTGTGTTCTATGTGTTTGGTTGTAATCCAGAAATCAAATGTTTATTTTTACGTTCGGAAATTATGATTCTTTTTTTCATTGTTTTTTTTAGTATTTTTTTTATGACTTTTACGTTTACAGGTCTGTTTTCTCTCACTTCCTTAGCTAATATGTAATAGTGTGTGATTTTGCTCTGCCTCCTTTAGTAAGTGTGTGTAAGTGTGTGAGTATATTTTATGGTATTTTTTTTTCTTTTTCATGTACAGTATGCTTCGTTATGTATTCTTTTACCCTCTCTGCTCTATTTAAACATGAGTAGCCGAGCAATAGTGGCTGTGTGTGGATGAGTGTCAGTTGAATAGCCTTTTATGGCAATTTTCATTTGTGTTTCGGGTATGATTTTTATTTGTTTTTTGGTTTTTGCCACTTTTGTTGGATAATCCTTGGCGGTGACATTAAAACTGACCATGAATCTGTATGTGCGGCCAATGAAGAGAATGAAAAAAAAGGAAAACAGAACTAAAACATCATAAGATTGTATTGGTGGTCATAACAAATCCAATAAAATAAGTACGAAGTAATTTGTTAATTGTATTGCTTTCGGACTGAGCGTTTCTGGGGTATTTTATATCAAAAAAAAAAAATTTAGGCGGTCTTTTTTTCGATTATATTGTAAAGGAAAGTCTTTTAAAAAAATTAATGTTTTTATATGTTAGAGAAGACATTTGAATGTCAATAAAAAAAAATTTTTTTTTTGAATTATCTTTAAATTTTGTGGAAAAAAAAAAATTTTTTGAAATTTAATAGCACCTTAACATAGCCGGTATGTTTAAAAAATCAAACTGTTGTTTTGGCTTCCTACAAAATTTTCCCTTTAATGTTACTAAAATTCTTGAACTTTGTAACGTGAAACAACCCTGTTGTATGTGTATTGCACGTTGAGTAAATTCGTTATGTTTTCCAGCATAATTGTATCTGTGTGAACATAATTAAAGTATTGAACAATTTGATGCTGGAAAATGTATCCTTCGAGATTTAAATATTGAACAAAGCAATCGAAATACATGGAAAAGCCAAACATAAGAATACTTTCAATACAAATTTCATGTTGATTCTTAAAGTTTACCAGCTGAGTATTAAACATTGAATGCCACTAAAGTTTTATTCACCTACAGTGCGTGCGTGTATGGTTAAGCATTGAATTTCCCTACTGTTTAATAAATATTTTATTTTAAATTTCTTTTGGAAAATTAAATTTTCTTTTTGATTTGAATTTCTATTTGAAATGCCCTTTCTAGCCGTCTTCTCTTATTGATTCCCATTTATTATGCAAAATTGTTCACTAAAAGTAATTCAATCCCATTGCATTAGAATACATTCAACGCTGGATAAGTGCTATATTTGCGATTTGAATTGTAAATCATTTTAAAAAAACTCTACTAATTCGTATTCCAATTCAATTCTAAGAACTCACAAATGAAGTGCACTTTCATTTCAGCTAGTTTCAGAGTTTTGAAAAGTGTATGGCTGGGTGTTTAAGAGAGAGAGAGAGAAAGAGAGAGAGAGAGAGTGTGTGTGTTAATGTATGTGTTTGTATTCATGTGATATTCTAGAAAATAGGTATTATTATAACGGTTCAATTGCATTTCATTATATAAGTTTCAATAGATTATCAAACTGCTGATAGTGCAGTCTTTGCATAAATACAGAGTGAGCAGCAAGAAATGAATGCAAGATGAAATTTGTAAGTCCGACACGCTTTACTTACTGCTCTGTTTCAAACCTTGAGGATATGTATGTGTAAAGAGCAGGGACACTGTTCAGGAAATGTTTCTTGCCGCTCATTTGGGAGTGGCCGTTGATTAGTTCTTCATTGTACAGTTAGAATGGGTCACAATATCTTATTTCATTAAAAATGAAACGAAAATAACAAACTAAAACCTATGGCAGGTTCACATAAATTCTAAACCTTAACTAAAATAGAATACAAGACATTTAGATGTTAGACGTTCGACTAGCACTCAGTTAGATTCACTGTGTCTGAAAATACATTTATCTTCCTATGCTCTATAAAAGAAAACAGATTTATTCCCTATTAGCGAACAAGTTTTAAGAGTATTGTCTGAAATTATTACAAACATATCCTTGCTGATAATCTTAATCTTACTGCTTCCTACCCTGTTAATGTAGTAAATCGTTCTGCCCATATATTTAGATTTTCTTCATAACAAAATTTACTACATAAACGTTAACTCTCCTGTTTAAACAAATCAGCTCTTACTTGTACTTACAATGCCTAATCAATTAAACTATTTAAAGTTGTAAAGAGAGAGAGAGAGAGAGGGGAAGAGAGTCAACCAGCACTTATTAGTTATTCTTAATGAAATCTTAAGTTTTCCAATAATTCAGCTGAATTCCTAAAAAGATTATTACAAGCAAATGTGTTTTTAGGAGAGTGTATATGTGTTTGTAAGAAAATACGTTAAAGAGAGTGGCCTATATAATTACAAAAACTAATCAAAGCAATTCATTGCTAAAAGAATAGAGAAATTTAAATTTTTTTATCCGATTTCTTAACAGATTTAAATAGAAACCTTAAGCAAAAGAAGTGAGTAAATAAAATAAGAATGAAAATGAAATCGAAATGCAACTAAAAATTGAGAAAGAGTATGAAAACTTTTTTGTAAATTTACTAAACAGCGTTTAATAATAAGAAATAAATAAACGATCAAACAATGTAATTCTTGCCTTATGGCAGTGTTGTTGGTAAGAATATTTTGAACATATTCGCACTTTCAAAATATTGGGTGTCATATTCGGTTCAAGTGTTCTTGTAACAAAAGCATACCCCAATGACATACAATCATAAACATTTGCTTATGTTCGTGGTAGTAGTAGTAAAAGTTGTTGCATTCTATTTCTCCCTTCTCTTTCTATCTTATTGTGATTGTGTGTTTTAATACAAAATATTGATGAATACATCCTTAAAATCATCTATGTATAGAAGATCCTATTCATTCTTTCTTGTTCTGTTTTTATCTTCTGATAGTTATTGTTCCTTATCTTTTGTTTTGTTGTCTTTCATAAAACAATGAAGGACACTATATTAAATGGTATTCTAGTTGTTTTTTTAATACTTTTTGTGCATTGTTTTTGAGGTTTTTCATTGGTATTGTTTTTATTGTTTTTATTTTCTTTTTTCTTTTTAATGCAAAGGAATTCGTTTCTCTGTGTCTCAATACCATTTTAGTTGCATTTGCACTTAAAAAATAGAACATGGGTCAAGGGTCAATTATCAATTGAAATTTTGTCAGAAGAGAAATCCTCTTCTTGCCAATTGAATCAATTGAATATTTTGCTATTTTACTGCCCTATGCTCGTAGCTAATATTTGTGGTGTTGAATACACAAAAAAGTGAGAATATTCGTAGAGATGTATGTAAGTGAACGATTTGCGGTCACACAGAGGAAGGAAGAGAGGAGGGAAAATATGAAAATAAAATGGAAATGTAAAGGCTATCTTGTATTTATTTGATGAATTTGAAAATTTCAAAAGAAATTGCAAAATTCACATTCAAATGTCAAGTTTTTGCTTCTTATTCAAATGATTTTGGGGTTGGTATAGATGGTGTAAACATTTTCTTTTAGAATAAAGAGAGAAGGCAAAAGTGGTTTTAAATATTATGGTGGAAATATGTACGAGTCATTTTTTTTCGTTAAATCATTTCATTGCCTCTGAGTACTTATCTTCCACACAATACCGAAAACTATATAATTTCCCTGAGTGTAAAATTAAATAATTTTTCATTGTGCATTACATACGTACAGTTTCCTTTGAAAAATTAAGAATTTAAATCTTTAGAAAACCTTTAAAATGACATCAACATTGTTTATGTGCTTGAAAGTGTAAAGAAATCCAAAAAAAAACGGATTTCAAAATGGCAAAAGAAACACAAGCAAAAAAAGGAAAGTCAGTCATCAATAATTTTGCCCACTAACCAAATTAGAAAGTTTGTCATTGCTGTCCCCAAAAACACGATGGAAATATTTTTGAAATTTCTGACATTGAAAGCGCCCTCAGTCTTTGTGTATGTTTCAATTCATGTCATATGTTTGGATAATTCGGAAACGCGAATGAAATTTTTTTGATGTTGCGCCAATAAATTGAATTAATTTTAAAATTACTCAAATATTACAACAACAACCATATAACCCCAATCTTTGGTATCTTTGGTATCTTTTTTTTGTATTTTTTTTTTTTTTTTGTTTCATTTGTTGAGCAGCAAATGACATCTTTGTGATGCCTTAAGGCCAGTGATTATGACAAGAAATTTTTAAATTTTGGGAAATGTAATACATTGTCCCTTAAAGGACGGCATGTTTGTCCTTATTGTCGTTGAAATTGAATTGGAAATTCATCTCATATTTGTGACTGACTGGTGTGATAATAGGGCGGCGTATGTGGATGTGATGATGCAATTAAATGGCGTAAAAGTATTATGAAAAGAAATTTTTTTAGTGTTCAGAGAGATCTAAAGGGAAATACCATACGTATGTATGTATTTTCAGTGTATGTGTTGGCATTGGTATTTTCTGTTGAAAGTTTTTCAATTAAACTTATACGTGTAAATAAAATTATTACGTTTTTCAGTTTGCTTTTCATTTCTTTAGTTTCGTAGACTGAATTTAAAAAAAAAAGGAAAAAAATTTCAAGGAATATTTGCAATTTTCATAAGAGAAAAAGAGGAAGTTTTTAATAATGTACTATGGTTAAAAGAGTTTTCACTTTTTTGTATACTACAGCCTAGTTTGCATTAAAAGCACTCATAACTCCTAATTTTCAAAAACAAATTGGAGTTTATCATTTTTTCATAAGAAAAACAGAGAGCACTTTAGAGAAAACTCCGGCAGAAATAATTTTGATAAACGTTTGCGGTGATCTTGTTAATCCACCGATTACAGAATCATTAGAACTAGACGAAGCAATTCCAAAACACTTTGTTTTTCTTATTTATATTAATACATACATATGTGTACTTAAAACCGGATACGGAAGCGATCATAACAGTTGTACGTAATTTTGTTTTTATTGCTTGACAATGTTAATGCTTGCTGTAATGATTATAATGATGGAAACGATAATAGCAGCAGGATAATATTCCATTGAACTCAAGCGAGAGGGAATATCTTTAAATATTTTATGGTTTTTAGTTTTATTTTTAACCGAATAGAATAAGACAAGAAAATAACTGTGGCATGTGTGTGGCATAGCAAACCACATATAACAAGCAACAGAAATTACATACATGAGTGTACATTTTTCAACTTTCCCCTTTAGTTTGATTACAAATTTTTTTTGGTAAAATACCCACGTGGAGTGGAGGTGAAGTATGTAGGGAATCTGTAGAAAGTTTTCTACCACAAGATTGTTGCAACTGTTGACATTCAAGTTATTTGTTGCAATAACTATAAATAAATATACAAAAAAAAAACGAAAAAATAAACAAAAATTAATGAAAATCACTTTATAAATATTTAGTTTTTAGTGTGTGTGTGTGTGTGTGTGTGTGTGTGTGTATGTCTGTATTCATTTTTGTCTGTCTATTGCTGTTGGGAAGTTACTTTTGCAATTTATTTATGCTGCTACTGCTGCTATATGCTTCGATTGTTTCTGTTGCTGTTGTTATTGTTGGTTGCTGGTTATACTTTTACCATGACAAATATTAGTTTTATCAATTTTCCGTATCGTTCCATTAATATTCCTTTAAAAGTTTTTTTTTTGTCTCTTTTTCTTATTTTTCTATGCAAGTATGTTTAAAATTCATTCCAAAAACAAATATTTTGCAATATTTCTGGTTTGTTGTTGCTGTTGTTTTATTTAATTTTTTTTGTTTTTTTTTTTTCTTTTTTTTGTATTTGTTTTAGTTATTGTTTCATGTATACTGTTGATATATGTAAATATGTATCTGTTATTGATAATATTTGCATGGAAATATTCAAATTTTAATCTGGATTTCAATATAAAAACGTAAAATACTCATACGGATACGAGTTGGTTAGTGTCCTTCTTCTACTCTGTTTGAAAATGAAAACAACAACAAAAAATAAAATATTTTGTTATAAAAGTACATCGATACATACGCACATTCATACATACATACATACATAGGGTTGTAGTTGGCAATAAAATAAAAGAAGAGATTTTTAGCTTTAATAGCAACAAGGGTTTGAGTTTTAAGCTAAAATTTCGGGAATTTATTGTTTTCTTATTGGATTAGAAAAATCTGCAAAGAAAAAAAAAAAGAAGATAGAATTTATAAACAAGACCATGAAAAATATTAAATTTATAACGATTTATGGCAAAGAAATTAGCATGAATTGAAAACAGTTTTTCAAGAGAATCATATGCTCAGTTCTCTGACAGAGACTATAGAAATTTGGATGAGAATAACAGAGGATTTTGAAAAATCTGAGGAAAGAAAAGTTAAGTAATTCCAAATTGTATGTTTGTAGGTGGCATGACATGTGAGATTTACATGTCAAAAATTTTGTATCGAACTTGACCTTCGTATTAGGATGCGCCCTCCTTTTTCATAGGTTTTTAAAAATTTTTTTTATTCTACAAAAAATCCAGTAAGTGTTTGTAATTCTTTGTTTATTATTGATTAATTTCATATTTAATTAACTAAAATTAACTTCAATTTAGCAATAAAATTTAAATAAACATTTAAAAACTAAACAACAACTTTAACAACAAAGCGAATTTTAGCCATTTACGGTCACCTGTTGTGATCACAATCTTCCAAAAATTTTTGAATATTTTTGTTAAAACCTTAACTAACAATCTTATCGCTTTTCGTGATTACATTGTTAGTGACATCACACACACATAAATTTTCTGCTTTTGTTTGTTATTTAAAACACAGAAATTAAGCACTGAAAATAAAAAGAAACACCAATTAGTTGAATAGTTAGACACTAAATGTCTCTTTAAACTCATAAATTTTTGATCATAAAACCGAATTATCAGATTATCTCAACTGATAATAGCAGCGTTAAACTCGTACCAAATAAAGCCGTCCACAATCTTCAAACTCTTCATTTGGCCTTTAATCAATAGAAAATGAAAATTGAAAAGAATACGAAGGAATTTAATGAATTCATTATTGAATTAAAATATTTTGTTGCACTCATCTTCAAACTAAAAAAGAAGACAGAAAATTCATTTTAAGATGAAAGAAAAAAGGTTATGAAAACCTTTAATAAGAAAATTTATTGAAAAAAAAAAAAGAAACCAGATGATGAAATATTCACCGTCGTTCTATACTGAAAATAGAGAGTGAGTTTTAACTCACGCAGCTATAAACAGTGAAATGATATTTAATTTGTCTAAGCAAACATTACTTCGTGAGCATTTATGTCAGTGCTTCGCACTCTTTCTTTCAAGCGTTTCTTTCAGCTCTTAATATAGCAAATATTAGTTAATTGGAGGAGATAGTTATTGCTGTATAGAACAATTTAATATTGGACTATTACTTATAAGACGTCTTTAAAAAAACTAACTCCGTCGTTACGATGACTCTAATTCAAAAGCTAATCGACATTGCTGAACGAAAATGCTTGCTGGGTAAGCCAATTCGTAGTTATAAGTAGTTTTACCCCGCATAGACTGCATTTGATTTTACTTTTGTTATTGTTTGTTTGTTTTCTTGCTATATATCCCATATGAATTGTTTATTTTCATTGTAAAACTTTTATTTTTTTTTTCTCTTCTTCCCGTCGTTATGAGAATGAAAAAAAAAACAAAACTTTTTTGTTTTCCTTTTTAAAATTCATATTTAACTCTCGACTAATGCAGTTTTCTTGTAAAAATAAAATATTCCGAAATGAATTAAGAATACAAAAGCAACAACAACAGTACGACAACAAAAAATATTTGAATTTAAATGCGTTGCGTCTAAACACTACAACAGTCTCATATTTTTGTCTCTACCTTTGCCTCTAAAAGTAAAATTAAAAAACAACAATTATTTCTTATACACACTTACATATGGATGTGTGCATATGTAGGTGTGTATATGTATATGGTCTAGATTTTTAAAAAATCTAAATTATTAACGCTTAGTTTACACGATAAGTACTTACGTACGCTAAAACAAAGAGAAAATATTACGAAATTCTTTCCGTATTTAAAAATGAAAGTAACTATCTTACGAAAAACATTTTTTTTATTGCATTTACTTGACTAGCAGAATATCTAAACGAAGTAAAATGCAACCTTTAATCCCATTTAAATATCAAACTCTTAAACACAACTTATGTATTCAATGCGATAAATTCTGTATTGCATTTCAACTTGCAGAGCCTCGATAATAACTATGGTAATGGTATTCCCTGCATTAGCCTCTAGAATAGCCACCACATTTAAGGTTTTAACATTTTTATTCTCTTTTTGGATGTTAATCTTACAAAATAAATTATATTTTATTTATTTTTGTTGTTGTCTGGCTTTTTCTAAAATATTTTTATAGTTTTACGCTACAAATTTACAAAGTATTTAAAAGGCAAACAGAAATTAGTAAAAATAATACAAAGTGACATCGATTTGCGTCTATAAACCATGCTTCAATTGGTTTGATTAATCCTTCTAACAGTAAGTGTTTGATTGATCTAGAATCACCTCTTCTTCGAAGATATTTTCTTAGCGTAATGTCTCTCATACATTTTGCTTTCCTAAGATATTCTTTTTATTTCTGTGGTCGATTATTCGCTCCATAAATTCTTGTTTATTGATATTGTTGCTGTGACTATTGTTGTCTGTAATTAACAACATTGCTTAACTAATTTCCAAGTAATAGAATGACAGTGTAACCAACCATAACAAAACGGAGAGAATTTCATTCGTGGAGAAAAAAAGAAGAGAACTGGAGAGCAAAAACATCTTTTTGTTCCTTCAATGTCTAGTGCTCCCTTACATGTGGCATTATGTTGTCTATGTGTGTATATAAAGGTGCACAAAAAAGGCAGCTAAAATCAAATGCATGAAATAAAAAATAAGTCTGTTAAATTATCTGTTGTGGCCACAAAAGTTAAATAAACAATCCCGCTTGTTTCTTTTTTTGCTTTTAATAGTTAGAAACCCATTTCGGATTGCGATTTTTTTGGGAAGACACTTGAATGAATTGAAGTTTTTATTAAATTCTGAGAACTATTTGTGATCATGGTAGTAAAACAAAATATTCGGTTTGTTTAATTTTGAAAGCAGTTTTCTTTTACAAATTAAGGCAATTTAATACATTAACTCAACAGAGCACATTTTGAAAGCTTTCTACACAAATTTGAATACAGACCGATCATATATGGCTTTATTCGTAAGATACTATCAAATTCGAAGGATACATTGTTGTTGGCAAAAAATGTAGACATCCTAGTACTACTGTTTTTAAGTTGGATTTGCTAGCAAAGAGAATAGACTAGTCCCTAACGTATTTGAAGCTCTACTTAAATATCATGACTTCAGTTTTACAGTTTACCAATCATGTACTAAAAGTAATGTCATGAATAGAACCAAGCTCTTATAGTCCATTCCAGTGTAAAATTAAAACATCAAAAACTGGCCATAGAATGTTAGTGATCTTGTGAACAAACGAGCCAATATCTTATGCAATAACTTCATTATCTATCATAAAAAACCTCATGGAGCTAGTATGGCTATAAAAGTTATCACAACTTCCAAATGGTCTGCAATCAGATCTTTAATTTCTAATGAACCAAGTCTTTTAATTCCAATTTCTATTCACATCAGTCTTTCTATTTCTCTAACCTTTATTGAAATTCTTGGAATTGAATTCCAATGAAGCAATCACCGAACAACAATTTATGACAATATTTCGATCATAATTTCTAAATATCTGGCGTCATAAAACAAATCAAGGCTCTATTGGGCAAGTTTTCCCTCGTATTATGCATAGTTTCCAAAACTCTGTTGTCGTCAGCAACCTTTCAAATTACTGTCTTCATTACAATCCATCTGCCTGCCATAAATTGTATGTTAAAGATGAAAAACTCTGCAGGTCTGTTTAATGATCCTCAAAATCATTTCATTTTCAACTCGGTTGCCATCATGTTTATCATTATAAGCATTATTTATGATAAAAACAATTATCACTCAGTCAAGTTGTTTCACAGGCAACAACAACAACAACAACAACAACAACAACACAGATTTCGATAGAAAAAAGAAGAAAAAAAGAAAAAAAAGAAAGAAAAGAAGTTAAGTGAAGCATTTTATGCTCTTTACGCTCATCTTAATCAAACAATTAGTAACGCATGCATTAATACACGAAATGTTAAGACTGGTTTAACTCCAAGGTACCAAAAACAACAACAACAATTCACTTAACAGTTACGATAGATTAAAAGTTAGGCAGGAAAAAAGGGAAAATAACACACACACAATTGAAGAAATATTTCTTTTTACCGGTTATCTTCACTTTATCAGCGAAACAATATCCGAAGGAGGATTATTGTATGTATGTGTATGCGTGTGTGTGATGAAAGTATTGCGTTTGAAATTAATTCCTTTTTTATTGCCAGAAAACTATTCTTCTTGAAAATTCTCCAACAGAACAATTAACACATTAAGTATGACGCATCAATTGTGTGGCGTCCTTTTGTTCACATTTTTGAGATTATTGTTTGGCTTTTTGTTGTGGCTTTATTCTCTATCTGCCTTATTTTTGGTGTAATTTTAATAAAAAGAAGAATGACAAAGAAAAAGTAAGAACTGACCGGCACTCACAGGTACGTTTACGGTTATCATGAGTCGGAATATGTGTAGCTGCAACTGACATCATTCCAACTTTATGCCTTATTCAGCAAATATTGTGGTGATACAAGAGAATGCCTTCAAGAGAGAATCTTCTGTGTCAGCTTGCAATTCCACTTTTCAGTTATTCATACCAGAAATACTTTCAAAAGCAGGAAAAACACTCGACAATTCCCCAACAAACACTTGATAAAATATTTCTCTTGGCATATTCTCTACATGCCAAGTGTGTGTGTTTGACAGAGATAGAGAGAGAGAGAGAGAAAGAGGAAAAAAATGCGTATGTAAAAATCAATGAGTGTTATCTTGTCTTCTTTTTCCACTAGTTCGTGACTGTCGTATATTGACAAATGACCATTCATTTGCTGTGATGGTTAACTGCTGCGTGTCTATCTGTTCGTTTCTTTGTTGCTGCCGTTCAAAGCGGCTCTTTAACATCCTTCCATTTATTGCTTTGTGGTGTCTGACTATTCAATCACAGCGATGACAGAGCCTTTTTCTTTATATATTGTTGTTTCATGTTTATAAATATTGTTGTTGATGTTGTTGTTTTATATTTATTTCATTTCAAAGTACTTTTGATGGTAATGGCGCTCTATTTGTTTAAATATCATGGTTTGTTGTAATTAAATCAAATGTGAATTGTGTTGATCAAATAGACTTTAGCAGTAGAGTCTGATTGTTCCTAAATTTCTCATTCCGTAACGTTTAACATCAATCATACATCCAATGCAGTGATACATACTTCTTTCAATCCCTAATAGTTTCTATAGTAGATGAGTGTTTGTTTAAATGTATGTGTGTGCATTATTTATAATGCATTTTATTACTTGTCATTGTGACAATTTAAGTTTTTCTATAAATCGATTGAATATTTAATGCCAATTATTGTTTAATAACAAAAATAAATATTCAACTTCAATTAGTTTCTCTTTAATTATGAGACAATAAACTTTTATTCCAGAAATAATATCGAAAAGAGAAAAGAAATTTAAATTTTTAATAATTCATAAACTGACTTTACTTTTAATTGCAATTTGTTTTTTTTTTTTGGTAAACTAATATGAAAATATTCGTTAAGTAGGGGAAAAAGTAAATTTCCAGAAAGAAAATTTCTTAAGAAAGAATATTATTTTACAATTGAATTATTAATTGATGTGATAAAAAAAAAAACTTTAAATTTTCATTATTTGGTACAAAACCTTATTCGTTTATTGTTTTATTTAATGTCGTCATGTGCTCATATTCAATATGTAAACATACTTTACAGGTATATGTACGTAGATATGTAATGCGATAGACCACAATATAATATTTAAATTCATGTTTAATTTATTTACTTCTGAAATGTTTTACAATTAACAGAATAAACCAAAAACCATAAAAAAAAAGAAAATTTGAGTTTTTACACTTCAATACTCCCTTTACTCCCAGATGACTACACCCTCAACCACACTCTCATTTTCTCCTTTAATTGAGTATATGTTCGAAGGTTTAAATTATTTACGTATGTAATGGAGACTACAATCAAACCAACAAAGAAAATAAGTTATAATGGCTCTCTGTCTCTCTCCTCAAATCATCTCTCTCTCATCAATCTCTCAATCAAACTCTCTTTCTCAGAATGGGAAGTGTAAGAAGAAAAGAAAATTGTAATTATTTTTTTTAATTGTTTGTGTGCATGCCTACAGGTGCATATCCGTTTTAATATTTTAATAATGATCGCCTGCATTTATTTTTTAATTTAAATTTTTAAAATATTTTTGTACGTTGATTTGTGTGTGTATCTGTGATATCTTAATATTTCAAGTATCAATATGGCACGAAATGTAGAGAACGGTGGAAAAACATTCTCTTTTCTCTTTTCTTTTCAGTGCTTTATTGCTGCAATAATTTAAAATGGTATTGTGCAATTGAGAATATTGTTCCCGTAAATCATACTTTTCAACGTGTAATGTGTTTCATATCCTTGAGGAGAGCAAGTTCGTTTGTGGCTGGTTGGAAAGTGAATCTAAGAATGTATTTTTCAGTTATTGATCTGAAAAATTTAACAATCTTATACGAAGCATATTTGCATCATTTACCTAAGCCAAGTAACCCTACTGCCATGATCCATAATTCCTCATCAAACCCTTTCTCGGAGTACATTTCCTATTTTCAATTTTTGCGGAATGTCCTGTGCCGAATTAAAATATTATTCATGCACACGATTTGGCAGACTATAAATTAAAATGCAACATCATGATGTAACCAACCAACCAACCAACCAACAGTCCAATGCAATACCGCAACCGCACATCTCATAAACACAAACATGTTTACTGTTGTGTTAATAACTTCTATTAAATTCTATATGTAATCATGGGTGTATATGTGTAACGCTGATTGCATTTTGACACTTTAAAAATTCAAAAAAGAGTAAATGCTCACAAGTCCCGCTTACGTGTTACGTAATCATAAAAAAATTCCAACATTATACGTAAACTCTTTACGGCACTTTTATAAAAAAAAAAAAAAAAAAGAAATAAAAAATAAAAAAATAAAATGAAAAGAAAAGAAACAAAAATACGCGTATGAATCAATAATACTAGTAAACCCAGATATGGATTCCTTCCTATAAAACTCAGAAAATTATATTCATTTGCACATTTATACATACGTCCATGTGTACATGTATTAAAAAAAATAATTTCAAATTACCATTGAAGCATTTCATAATTTTATAAGCTTCACTGGTTTTCTCCATCACACACTTCTTTCAGAATTTTACTTCCTGCGCACGGAATAAAAACGAGGGATGGCATTATAGAATTCTCGGATAACCTTCTTTAACCTAACTTTAAAACGGTACATAATGATGTCGTTCTTATTGTTGCTGTTATAATTATTCGCAGCTCATATGCGTTATTGTAAATGGTAAGGCTTTGGAGAGAACGGAAAAAAGGAGGATTTTAAGAGAAAAATTATGCAACTTAACACGTATATTGAAAATGATGCTTCTGAGACTGTAAAAAATTGTGTGCATTTTTAACTGGAAATGTTTTTCATCCTTTCAACAATTGATGAAATTGAAAAAGTTAAACGCCGTTTGCCTTTTTTCAATAAGCTGGAGCAGAAGATTTTCTTTTTTATTATTCTCAGAATACATTTTAATGCACTGTGAAAGGAGTCAAGCAATGAGAAGAAATATTTGGGAACCCCATCAGCAATTTTCACTTACGTTCAGCTTTTGCATACCAGGCTGTACAAGCGATAATTACTTGCATTAAGTTGAATTGAATTTTCAGTATTAAAGTTGATCATTGAAATAGATTTTTGGGCATTTTGCCAATGTTTTATTCTGCCTTTGGCTCATGAGCTTCTTTTGCCTTGTTTCCATCAACTCTCGCACTTAAGCTTTTCGGTATTCAACTAAAGTCGTATTATTGTGCAGCCAGAGTCTATTTTGCATTGAATTCATTACAAAATATTTTCATTTTATCTGGCCATTGGTCCGAAAATAATGACCTCCAATTGTCGATTGTTTATAAACAACCACACATATATGGTATAGACAGACTACTACTACTGCTGCTACATGAATACCAATGTTTGTATGTGTACGTATAGTATTTGTAGGTAGATTGGTAGATTATAAAGCAATTGTTGGTTTAGAAGTCAGTCAATCAGTTATTATGCAGTTAGTTCAGGATCAAAAAGAATTATGAAAACAATCAGTATTTGCATTCCAAGCCACATATTGTGCACTCAGACACAATATTCAATGCTGTGCTCAACTATTTTCCCAGACTATATACATTCGTATGGCTGCGTGTTCAGTTTAGTCTCGTAGAGTTTTTTGTTTGTGTGGTAAATAAATACGAGTGTGAATAATTTCAGCTGTTTGTTGTTTTTGTTATTATTATTGTTGCACCAACATATTTTTCAACATTTTCTGTTCTGCTATCATTGTTGATATATTTTCAAACAACCGCTCATGAATTTTTAAAAAAATATTGAATGCCTTCTTTAATACGAGTACAAATGAAAATAGAATCGACATGCACCTACCGCCTACAACTGGCAGCACTTGCAAATCATTTGAAAGAGTTTGAAACAAAATTTAAGACGAAATTGTATATTGTTTGAGCTAATAATTACAGAATCTCAGTCAGTTTACCAATGAGTATCAGAATTTAATAAAAATTACGTCCTTTTTTATTTTTAGGATGAGGAAAAAATGCTGAATCAAATAGCCGAAGCCGGCACAGATTACCGAACAAGTGCCCGATATGTTCGACAAGACTTGAAGTCTAATTAGTCGACTTTAGCTGTACGAGTGTTGCTGATTTTATGCTGCGATACAAAACAAAAACAAACAACATGCCTGCCTTCACAAATATGATTGTATATGTGTGTCTGAAAGTCTGACAATTAGTGAGTGCATTTACGAGTGAGTATTTCTATGATTTTTTTTTTATAAAAGCATTTACACGAGAGCATAAGCTTTTTATACTAATACACACAAGAACTAATACGCTGACACTAGTGTAGATGTGAATGTTTGAATATTTTGAATGTTTGTGAAAAAAAATTTTATAGAAAGTACCGTTGCCAATATTGTTACGACATAATGAATATTTAACGGTTGACTGAACATTTTTTATCGCATGTAAGTAAGTATTTTATAATATTGACTGGCTGCAGATCACAAACAAATAATTTTATGACAGGGAATTCTGTATGGGAGGGTATTTGAGAGAACTGTTGCCAGATTGCCTAGTTAATGACTTTTAGGTGAACCTTTTATTTAAAAACGTTAAACATCTTTGGAGTTAGAAGAGGTAATGTGATGCAAAAACTCATTTATACAGACGGACATTCAATGCAAACAATTGTCTGCCCCTTTTTGTTTATTTGTTTTTTGATTTTGTTTGAAGTTTTTGTTGTTGATTTATAGTTTAAAATTTATTGGATGGAAATATTGAATTGAATTGAATTGAATCGGATTGGATAGAATTGAACTTTATTCGTGTGCAGCAATTATTCACTGATTAAACGAAATTATTGCATCATTTTCTATTTTATTGCGATTTGTTGTTGTTGTCATTTGTTGTTTTAATTTATTTGAAATGTTTTACATCACATACACACACTTATAGAATTTACAATATGCATAATTCTATTGGTTTTATTGAAACTTTTTCTTCGATTCTTCAATCATTCTCTTAAAGCTTTCGAATATTTTAAGCGTTTGATGAATAACTCATTCATTTCCAATCTACAATATGCAAAATATATCTCATTAACATACCCAATAATGCATTATATTACATTGAAATTATTATCATTTATTGTATCATAATATGAAGAGGTGTTACTACCTCTTTATCCCCTAAAATCTTTTATTTCATAAATTTCTTTAAATTTCTTAATCATGCTCATTTTAATTTCCAATCGTTTATCATTTTATGGTTTCATTCCAAAAATTTTACGTTTCAAATGTTGCACCAATTGCAAGTCATAAAATGAATCGTTCTCAAAAACAAAGAAAGTGTGAATTTCTTTTTAAATTGAAGCTTTTTATTATAATTTTATTAAATGCTTTCATAAACTGCTTCAAAGAAAAAAAAAGAAAATAAATTTAATGTTCGTCACCACTTTTCTCAGCATCATTAGGGGGTCTTTCAGAAAAAAAAAAGAAAAACAAGAAAAGAAAAGAAATCATTAGTAAACGAATCAAATCTATCTGACAAATTGTTATTGACTTAAAATTTGTATGAAAACAATGTATCGCCTACTCAAATGAACTCTTTATGCCGGTTTGGGTCTACACGGGAGGTTTTTTTACTTTGAAATATACAAACGTAATACGAGATATTTATTTTTATAAATCTGACCACATTA
>QOCX01000123.1:47713-87071 GCA_005959815.1 Sarcophaga bullata
AAATTTAGGAAAAGAATTTCAAAGCTTAGTTTCCATGCAGAGGTTTCCTACCGATATTTTGGCAACTGATTGTTATAGTTGTTGTTGAAGAAAAAAACTAGGTAGTGCTGCCAAATTTGAGAAAAAATACAAGTTTCAAAAACTATTAGAAAATTATACAAAATATACGTAGATTTTAACAGAGAATTCGTTTACGACTGCAGAACTATTTCAAATGAGTGTCGTATGTACTAAGTCTCAATAATTTAGTGAGCCTCTCATCAGTCTTATCGAAAAGCGCTGAGAATAATTAATTTCCAAGAAAAAGTTTCTCTAATCTGTTGTTCATTAAACTGTAGGTGCCTTCATTCGTGCATGAATTAAATTGATACACACAGCAAGGATGGTATGAGAAAGTATGTCGTAATATTGACAAAAGGGTCGTATAATGAATCTGCTTTAGTAATAGAAAACTGCATAGTGGAATGAAAGATATTTTAACACAAATGCCGTACACTTTCTGTTTACAACTTTCGATGTTTTTATTCCAACTTTAAGTTAATATCATTCATTCACTATGCTCTTATGTAAGGACTATTGGACGTCATATCCACACGGCCTTTGAAGAAAATCATCGTTGTAATCATATCGTAGTTCCTGGACTATGTTATCTCATACCTGGAGAAATCATATGAAAAAATCTTTCTACACCTCGAGGTGCCATATAATCCTTATATCACCCGTTGAACCTGAGCCAAACTTATTTTTATTTTGTTATCCTTTGTAACTATTTTTTACTCCGCTTTTCATATACCTAACTCGAGATAAATCAATCTCTTGAATATTTTGAATGGCTCTTTACAATAAAATACACAATTCATGCTCAGTATACAATATTATCTCCTTTTAAGTCTTCGATTTTCTTAGAAAATCTATTATAATTTCCACTTTTTTATTTAAAAAAAATGCAAACACAAGACGAGATAAATATTGAGAACTGCTTTCAATAAAACGAACTGTTTTAAATTGACATTCAAGTGATTTTTTTATCCTTTTGGCTCTCGTGACACTCGAATTTAGAGAGACAATCTTGATAAGCAACACATGCGATGTTTGAATGCTTATGCGTATGCGTGGTCCATTAACGTACATGTAAATTGTCCTAAAAACTTTTTTACTATTTCACTATACGAAGATGGCAATTGAAGAAGAATAAAATGGAAAAAATAGAGTAAAAATTTAAAGAAAAAAACGGAGAAAAGCATTGAGAAAGTTTTCTTTTTATCTTGTAAAGCAAATGTCAACTGATTTAATCTTTTTTTTTGTTTTTTTTTTTTTGTTTTTATTGAAAACGAGATGTTTTCGGTTCGTTTAAGATTAGTTCTCTTTTCCTTTAGTGTTGCAATAGCTGTTATAGTGGCAGTCATTGCAGCCAATACTACTATTGCTGCTGTTGTTGTAGCGAACACATGTTAAAGAGTAACTCATCAATTACAAGGCAAAAATTGAGAATCAGCCATAACATGTGCTTCCCCACTAATTCTCCATAAAATTTTTAACAAACTAATGGAAACGCTGCAATCTAACGACTATCAAAGTGTGTATGTAGATGTGAGTAAAAGCATGGATATTTGCTGTATTCGTAAGTACCATATATGTGTGATTGTGTGCAAGTAACTGTGATAACATGGATAAGCTCCAATCAAGACGTATGCATGTCTTGTTCTTGAATTTTAAATTCTGTTTTAGATTTTCTTTTTTTTTTTCTTTCCTCCTCCTTATTCAGTGTGTTGAGTAATCTTAACGACGTTTAAGTTCTATAAAGAACAACAAAAACAGCGATTTCATCTACTAACTCAAGTAATAAGAAAAAAGGAAAACAAAACTCACAAAGTTTATCCATTGTCGGTAATAGTTTAACTTCAACTTTCTTTTCTTCTCTTTATTTTTCTTTTTTTCCTTCTAAAGTTGGGATTAGAAAGACTTCACAGCAAATGATTTCAGATGATGGTGAAGGGGATAGCGAAAGTGTAGTACTTTAAGCGCATATTTCAAAAAAGAATACGAAATTCTTTAAAAAGAAAAAAAAAAGATTTGAAGTTATGGCATATTACAGCATACACACGCACATTTATCTAGTATTTGAACGTGTATTGGTTCAATGACTCAAAATCAGCTTAAATGCTACATGAACTAAAAACGAGAAAATAATTCAAAGGAGTTCTGTAGTTCGAATGTATCTGTTGAGTACCGGGTAAGGACACTTATGGTCCTATTAATAACTAGGTCATCCAAGAATACCTTAGTAATTTTGCTAACTGTGATGTTATTCCATAGTCTACACAAATAATGAGTACAGAAATAGCTAATCGTCTACTTCCAGTTCCAAACAGACCTTACGTCATTGAACGCTACTACACTTAAGTGCCATTTAAACCATGGATGGATGACCAAGAGCAAGGATTACAGTTGTCGACTTTAGGAACCTTTAAAATCCTTTCATAAAACAAAAGGAAATTTTTGAGAATTTTGCCATAAAATTTTAACATAAAATTATACGAAACGGAGGATTCTGTATCATTGTTTTGAATTGAGAGAAACTAAAAATTAACATTTTATTACTACTTCAGATGCAGTTTTCTTTTTTTTTTTTCGTTGCATAATTTTTATTTATTCCCAAAAGTTTCCAAACAATTGCAAGAACAGTAATGGCAATAACACTAAACAGTGTTGAGTAAAAAAAAAGCGCATTAATTTTGGCAAATATGACAATGAAAGTGAATTGTAATTAAAATTATTAGAAGGCCCTTGCTTGTCTCTTTATTTAGTTTTTTAAAAGTTGTTTTTATTCTTTTTTTTTCTTTTTTCACTTTAAAATCCTTTAGAAAGTCAATGCCAACATAAAAAATTTGAAAAAGAAAAAATTTGAAATTCGAGTTGTATACGTTTTTTATTCTTAACAAGGGAACAACTGTTCTAGAAATGACAGTATCATGGGGCACCAATTTCGTATTTTGCCACACTTTCCAAACTTGTCAACAAATTCTTGCATTACAACAACAACGGTCTTATAATGTCATGGAAAATGGCAATAAAAATATGGAAAAAAAAGAACTGAAAAGAAAAAAAAACAAAATAAATAAAAGAAAAGACATAGTAATAAAGAAAGGGGAGAGTGCATGACAAAAACAAACAAAAACAATTGAATTTTAAAACCTTGAAGGTGTCAGAGGAAGAGAATAAGTGTGTGGCTTGAACTTCCTTTCCTTTACTTTTATTTTCTTATTTCCTTTCTTAAGCATTAAATTACGTCTTTTTTCTTTTTTATTATTTTTGTTGTTGCAACAATGTATTTTGAGTACTTGACGTGCAGACACTTATTCATTCCCTTATTTCAGGCAGTAAACTGATTTTCTTTCTTTTTTTTTTTTTTGCAAAGGAAATAGTTTTTGTTTAAATCATTGCGACCATGTGACATAAAAGGCATAAGACTTGAAATCAAATACTATACAAGAAATAGGAAGGAGTTAATGTCAGAGTAAAATGATAGCTGAGGCAGGGACATGCTGGTTTCCGACCCTATAAATCTATAATTGACCGCACAATACAATAGTTTATCGAATGGTGTTCTTCCACTGTATTTACGGTTCATAGATTCATTCATTCTTCATAAATTCATACTGAAAAGTGTGCATCGTAACGCATTCTCACAGAGTTATGCGCGGCAAATGCTTAGTATGCGATGAAATACTCTCAAAGGAATGACGAGTTAATTGTTTGGCCCCTTAAAGATCATGGCAATGAAGACGATGTCTGTATGGTTTAGCACTGACAGCCACAGTAGCTGATATAAATGTACCAGAAACGATTTGGCCACGTGCCACAAACTAAATATCGGATTTTAATCATGTATCATATGCGAGTCATATCAAAAAACCCAGTATATGGTGACTATGTGGATAATCAATAAAAAGAATCCATTTGGAATTCTTATTTTAAATGAAGACTGCAATCCTTTAATACAAATTAAACAAGAGAAAATGCAAGGATTCGTGTTACCCGAAGAGCCTTCAATAATTTTGGCCAAGTATCATATCAACGATGTTGCTATTTTCAGAAGGCTCTTAAACAATATTTTCTGAATTGGAATATGTAAGGAAATAGAAGAAGAGATCGTCCTGCTCGCACCTGACATAAAATGGGAAGTTTTATTTCTATGAATCTTGTGGGAATGTCAACATATTTATATGTTATTTTTAATTCTTTTTAATTCGGTTCTTGAAAAGCTTGCATTTTATTTGTTGTACGTACACTTAAAAGAATAAGAAATTATTCTACAAAAACATTCCATGAAACACTGCTCTTTTAAATATTTAACAACGTCTGTCCTTTAGCTACTTCTGTTGCCATCATGCTTCGTAATAATACGAAAGGGAAAGAATTGTGTTGCAAATATTTTTATTTTTTCCTATTTTTTTTTTGTTGTTGTTGTATTTCTGTAAACCTATTCAAAGATTTATTTTGAACTTAAGGATCAAGTTGCATTGAAATCGAAAGAACATGCACGACAACCCAACCAACTAACCAGCCATGCATTTCTTATAATTTTTTTTTTTCATTTGTCAAGAAATATTTTCAAAACTTTCTTACTTCTTTTACTTTTTCTTCTCGTTTTTCATTTTTGAGCCAAAAACTCTTACAGTCTAGAGTAATATTTCCTTTTGTTAAAGGAGTGCAGTTTTTTATACGTTTTTTCAACCTGAAACTCTAGTAACATTTTTTTTTCTCTTCTCCTCTCTTTTCCTACATTTTTTTTTAATAAAAGAATTGAAAATGAAATTCAAGTTGGAAAAAAGCAAACTGAACAGAGGAAAGGATATAAAAGGGAAGTTACCAAAGAACAAGAAGCATGCAACATTATTTCATTATAAAAAAAAATAAAAAAAAAAATGAATTGAAAGAGTCTGTGTATACATACATATGTATGTATGTAAGAGTAAAAGCATTTTAAGACGTTATAGAATTTGTATGTATTATATATCAACAGCTAATATCTGCTAATTAGCACAAGTAAAAAAATTTGAATTTATAAAATTTGAAGTCATTGACAACTATATTCGATGAAATATATGACATATGAAACCGAAAGTAAGGGGTAAAAAAGCTATCTCCACATTGCATATAATATAATAGAAAAGAAAATATCTTTTAAAAGTTGCACTAAATAGCCAGCATCAACTGTTAACATGGAAGCCTCATGCAGCGTCTTAGTATGTGCGAGAGTTTTACTTACTTTTTGTCACATTAGCCAAGTGCCAGTTGCTTGCATCCTATGAAAGTATGTGTGTGTGTTTGTTTAAATGAGCCAACAGCCTCCACACCGGTAGACACTCTCTTACCCATACTACAGCCACTATTTCATTTGTACCACCTACAGCGTATAGTTTTTGTCAGAATTTTTTTTTGTTGCTCTCTTTTTGCTGCTGTTCTTATCATTATTGCAACGACTGCAGCTACCTCAACATATTTCTGTTTTTTTGTTGCTTGTTTTAAGTGCAAAAATTCAAGTTTATATATAGACGTGTGTGTTTTGGAATGCGAAAGAAAGAAAGAAAGTATACGCAGAAGTTTAATTCTCTCTCTAGAGTACCATGCAGTATTGAATATCCTGTTAAAAAATAGCAACTTTCTTTAAAAAATATGTTCATAAGTGAGTATGTGTAGTTTATTCTAAAAAAAATCGCACACTTTCATATACTGGCTCAGGTGCGAGTGTGAGAGTGTATAACTTCTTTTACTCTGTTCTCTTATTTTATAACAATTCTATTGGAATTTGTTATTTTTTTTTATTTATTTTTTTGTTTTCCTTCTTCCTAAATTGTATTTTTTCCTTAGTTCCGCCGCTGTTTCTTTTATGTTTTGTTTTTTGTTCTGTCTTGTTTTATCATGCCACACAATTGTTCTTTTACTTGTTGTTGTTTTTGGTACCCCTGGTGCATTGTTTAAAAGTGTGGACAAGATTATTTTATCGAAGTTGTCTCCACTTTACACCGTATACCACCCGTTAACTTGCTTCGCTTTTTTTTCTTTTTGTAGTATTGTTTCAATATTTTTAGATTCTTTTTTCTGTCTCTGTCTATGAGATACTATTGTGGAACGTACTTCTTTCACCTGTCAAAAGAATTTTAAAATTTTTTGTTGTCTTCTTGTTGACACTTCTTGTAACTGTTATGTGCATAGTTTTCTATTGTCGTTTATATGAATATCATCGATGATAATAGTTGGGGTAATGCTTAATTTTATTTATAATTGAATTGATTTTTATAACACTGTATTATCACTTACACTGCATTATCAGTAGTAAAAATTAGATTCTTTAATGAAAAAAAAAATAATCCAACAAGTCAATGCGGCTTCAGCTAGCAGTGTGGTCAAGAATGTCACACTTTTTCTCAAAATCAATAAAAAGAAGAAAAAGTGGCCAAGGTTCTATTCAGCAGGATATTAAATAAAATGACTATGAACTGTACATGGCAGATACGATTGAAATACAGCTGATATATGATTTGATACGTATCTAGTATTCTCTCGATTAAAGACTGTCATAAAGACGGTCATATTCCTGAATAGCTTAAGAAATATATGACAACCAATTGGCTATATAATGAATGCAGATCAATTTGCAAAGAGTCTAAACAATATTGACTTCAAAACTTTTGCTCTCAAATCATATAAAAAATATTAGAAACTGTTGCCCTCGCAATCTACTTGACATACATTACCCTCTATAGAGTGTATAGAATGTATAGAAAATTTACAAAAAAGAAACGTTCTATTATTATCATTAAAACTCAGACGTTAAAACAAAAGGAATCCTTTTTCATTGGAATTTATTACAGTTTAACACTAAAAATGGTTTGTATTTGTTGCTTATGTTGTGGTTTTTATATTCTTATTCTGTTGTGGTCTGATGTTGTCTGTTGCATGCTGTATTATTATAGTAGTGATGGACGTTGCTCTTATTGTTTACTTAAGAGAATATTGGCAAGTTTATGCATGACTCAAACAGAAAAGCTAACTTTCACTGTAGTGTCTTGTGTCTATATCAGTGTCTGAGAAATAGTGTGCGTAAGTGCCTGTGTTGATGTGTGCATATCAGAGGAATTTTATAATTTTGCTTGTTCTTATGTGCTGATAACATTATAACAATAGTTTGGTATTTACATACTTACCTACTTACTACAACACTATCTTTCCTTTCTCTCTTGTGGATTGTACTGCTGTGTGTTTGTTTGTTCATTTGTAGGTTTAGTTCCTTCTGTGTTGTCCAGTGCGTTTCAGTTTCTGTTGTTTAAGTTTGTTTGTCTGAACGCATCCATGAGATTTTAACAATGTAGGTGGCAGCTTTATCTTATTGTTGTTGTTGTTGTTGCTATAACTGGTGTTAAGCTATTTATGGCCTTTGTTGACACACCTTTTTTTGCATTCATTCGTTTACTCGTTAATTTTTACAATACTAAAGTGAATGTGTTGTAGGTTCCTACTCTTTTTTTTCCTATCGAAGGTTCTGAGTTTGTTTGCTGACTTCATTATAATCATCATTTACTTAGTCATGTTGCTTATTGTTTTTGGAATACTGTTTTTAAACATAATTATTTAAGCGTTACTAATGGTTACTAAACAATTACAGAATTATACTGTGTTTGCTGTGCCTTTCATGGCACTTTACTTTTCTGTTTCGTTGTTGAATTTAAAATTTAATTTAAATCAGGGATGGTCTCTGTGATGTTCATGTTAACTTGACTTATTTCACAGCAATTTAGTTTTTTGTGTTTGTGTTTTGCTTTATTCATGTCGCAAAATTTCTTTTTTTTTTAATGGCGTTAAACACGAAAGTGTCGCTTTTCAAGTGCTGGTCAACGATAATATGCAATTAAATGCTTCTGATTATGGTCATGTTATATTTACAGAAGCAGTTAAATTAGTCGTTGACTTTTGGTTAATCGTTATGAAGCCTTTGATTAAAATAATTTTCTCACATCACCGTAATTGTATACGAAATTTAAACGTGAGTGTGGAAGAAAATCCATTTAGAAAATGGTTTAATTTACTATTTTTGCTTGCCTTGCATTTTTAAAACTTCGATGAATAAAATTCTTAAGGTTTTTTTGGGTTAGAAGCCAGTATGATTGCCATATATCACTATCCTTGACATAATTGGTTTGACAATCTTGACAAAATCAAACTTTTACATTTAATTTCATACATACTTTCAAAAAATCAAACATTTATCAATGAAATGTAGACCTAAAGAAAGGATTTGTGTTCAATATTTTTATCTTTACCCAAAACTTTTAATGCCAAAATGGAATTTCTCAAAGAAACATTTCCAGGAATTTAATCTTTTCTGTTTTTTTCGTTTTGCTCAAAAAGGAATTTTTTTTAAACCACAATCAAATTATAACAATTATGGAAACGATGTTCTTTCTGCAACATCAAAAATGTATGAAAACAGACATTCATTGAACAGTCAACCATCTTTACATTTGCAATCTTTTTAATTGAATTTTATTTAATTTCTCTGAATTAAACATTAAATAATTGAAATTCTTGCAAAGCATGTATGAATGAAAGTGCAGATGAATGAATAATTTATTGTTCAAGTGTTTTTTTCCCCCTCTGATCTGCACACAACTACATACTCGTTAAACACTTAATGTCAATAGACTGATGAAAGAAAATTCTTTTTTTTTATTATTATTATTTTGCTTGTGTGTAAACAAGAGAGAGATAGAGAGAGAGAGAGAGAGAGGAAAATGAATTTTTATTGACCATCAACAATATTTTCACTTAAATTGTTGAATTAAATTGTAACCAATCAATCTTAATTAAAACTTTCAACATTTTCCACATTTGCCACCCAACCATAACAAATTCAATTCGACTCAATTCTGTATAACGACGACAACAAAAAAAAAAAAAATAAAGCAAGAGAAATATGATCAATAAAATTGCACATCCTGGTGAAAATCCATTTTTATAACAGAAAAGTTACAACTTTATTTCCCTTTATTTCCCTTTATTTTTCAATAGTTGGTGGTAGAGTTGACATGTTGTAAACTGGTATGAAAAACAGAATATTTAAAGAGGTTTGTTTTTCGCTTACAATCTTCTGTAAATAAATTACCACACTGCTGCTGTTTTTAATTATTTTTTTTTATTATTATTTAAACAAAAATTTATTGCTTTGAACTTTTTAAAATTTTAATAAAAAAAAAATACAAACAAAAAATCACAAGCATGAGAAAAATTATAAAAAAAAATATTTCAAAGGACATTAAAAGTATTGAGCACTTAAACGAACAGTAATTATACTCAAATATTCTCTCTCTCTCTCTCTCTCTCTCTTCCTCAAACAATTAGACACATACACACACACACATACAGAGTATGTTATTAAGTAGTTGAAAATGTAAATAAACTGTCAACAACAGTAGAATTGTTTAAAGAAAACAACAGGAGTATCATACGTAAATAGTAATAGTAAATGCTAGATTCTGTAGCAATTGTAGTAGTAGTACATACAAATGCACACTCAGCCAGGCTTGTCTTCTACACTATACAACAGACACTCAATAGCAGAGACCACAGAGACACAATAAATGCAGCACAGTTACTTGTACTCGTAATTTAATTAAATATTTGCCATCTATTGCATTGATTTGCTCTTATTGTTATTATTACATTTGTTGTCATTGTCGCTATACATACAGACATACATACATATTTGCATGTTATTGTCATAAAGGAGTAAGAGAGAGTAACGAGAGAAAAAGTAAAAGTAGTTTTATACGCTTGTAAATGTAAATGACGAAGTTCTTGTTTTACTTATATGGACCAGAATTGCTTAAAATGAATTCGTGAGCATGTGTGTGTGTGTAATGTAAGAGAGAGTATATGTTTGTAAATTGCATAAGAATAAACTTTAAGGAAATCTAGCTTTTTAAAGACATATAATATGGCATGCATTTATTAAAAATGTTGTAGTATAATGTATACACAAGTATAACACATAGTATGTGTGTATAAATGTACTCAATCCTGCTCCCCAATGTATGTATAAATTTGTAATTACTGTTGTTATAAAATACATTTCATATCACTGTAATATAAAACTTTCGAAATTGTTTCAGTAACAAATTGTTTACAAAAATTATATTTTCAGTGTCTATGGACAGAGATGACAAAAAATATATCACCGTTTAGTAAAAGTGATCTTCTGGCATGACTATAAAAACTAATGGCACGATATATTATACTTTTGAACGAAAATAATAGGCACTGTTATTATTTTGCTTATTACTCTAGATTTCCAATTTTGTATTTTAAGGGTTTAGATTGTCAACGTACCTTTTCTATACACGATAACTAATCATTGTATTATGCTAACAGCGAGCTTACGAATTTATTTCTATATATTTGATTTCAGTGTATGAAGTAGCATATTTTACTTACTTATACGCCATTCTCAAAACATTAGAAAAGATTTCCAAAACTAATGTTACTTACACAACAATACTCTCTGTTTTTGTGCAGAAAAGAAATTTGAAAAATATTTACAGACAACAATGAAAACTCCACATATTTTGAGAACTTATGGTTAAAATACCCAACACATACAAATAAGAACACTTACCAAAGCTGCGTGTGCCTGTATTAGTAATTATAATATATTTATATGGCACATACGTGTTGTATAAATTCGCTTTTTTTGCTCATATGTTTCATTTATTTGTGTGTACGGTAGTGTGTAAGTGTATATGTGTTTGTATATTTTCTGCCATTTCAACCCATTGTGCCACAGTACTTAATTAATTAATTAATTAAGTCGTGATTTCATGACACAATGCCATGAATGAATTTAAATCCGCAGAAACCTCTTCTCACACTCTCCGTAGTTCTATTTCGCTCTTTCACATAAAAAACATAATGTGAACTGAAAACAAAAAAGATACAAATACAATTTAAAATGATTGTGTAACAAAAAACTGTATGAATATATGATAACATACACACATATGCACGTACTTACAATTAAAAAGATACATTTTGTTCTGTCTATAGAATGTTATTATTATACAGGGAAACATGCTTTTTATTGGCAACAATTAAAACAACAGATTTAATATATTTTCATAGGGTCAACATGATCAACAATAAAAAGAAAAAAGTTATAAATTTGTTGGATAAAGCAATACATTTTTAATCCAATAAAAAATATAAGAAGACAGTTTTAATATTCCATTCTTAAACTCTCTGCTCCTTTCATCAAGGCCTTTATGTGCAAGTCTGCTGGTTTATTAAACGAGAGTCCTTGGTTCAGATATCTCGAACAAAAACTATCAATGTGAACAATATTCTGATCTTAATCATAGGTTATACTTCTATTATTTATTTTTAATCTTTTAAGTTACAATGTGTTGTGCAAAAACCAATTTTAATTCGTTAGTGAACATAGTGGACAACTTTATTTTGTATCCTATGATTAGAAACATCAAATACTAGAAATTTTTCTCGGATTAAAGAATAGAAAATCAAAAGATCATAAATTAATATCATAAGTTAAGTAGATGTGTATTAAACGTAGCTGTGTGCGTGACTGCTTGCTACCAGTATGCACATTCTATTTTGCATGTGCGTTTGTACCTCTATGAGAGGGATTTTATATTTTATTTAATGTTAATGTACAGTGAGTAACAATAAGAACAACAACGAAATTAGAACTAGTCTTCTAAACATGATTATGTTGAACATACAAACACATGCTCACACTTTCTCTTTTTTAAACATTCTGCTTAGGTTACGAGCAAAAACAACCCTGTGTAGTATATTTAGTTCATAATAATTTTTTTATTTTATTTTTTTTTCTTTTTTTGCATAAATTTATGTTTTCATTTTCTTTTGTCTTTGCATTGTCAGCCTTTAATGAGTGTGTATATTATAATGGCTTGTTATGTTTTCATACTTAAATGTGTGTATGTATGTGCAGTGAACTTTTTAATTAGTTTGTTGTTGTTATTTAAATGATGTTATTGTTATAATTACGGTTGTTTGTTGTTCTCCAATCTTTGGTGTTTTTTGTAGCCTTGAAATCTCTCACTATCACTCTCACTCTTTGTCTCTGTCTCTGTTGCTGTTTCTATTTACGCTTTCTACTCTTTTTGCTACAATCATTTTAAATAGTTGTAGTGTCTCTCTGCTATTATTTTTTGCTCAATCATTCAATTCTCTTTTACATCATTCCTACCGTTACTCATTCATAGTGCGCAACAATAATATAAAATACGCGCGCTTTCATATGTATTCAACTACATACACGCACTTACTCAAAATTCCTTATTTATTTTATAGCTTTCCTATCTGTCTGTCCGCCTTTCTCTGACATGGCTGGAAAAGTGTGTGTGTGTGTGTGTGTATGTGTATGTTTTGTGTTTTCTTTTTTTGTGTGTTAATTCTCGTGTTTTAAATGCTTTTATATGCTCATCAGACGGGATTGTCGAGTTAATAAATCACTTAATGCTTTTCAACAATACCAATCATGGATTTTATTTCTCATTTCCTCGCTCTCTCTCTCTCCTTTGTATTATGATGTTGTTGCTGTTATTATCGTATATTTTACAGTATTTTTTCATATTAAGATTTTGTGGCATTAATAATACACAATAAAATACAATTCTTCTATATTTGTTGCTACAGTAAATACTCATGATTTAACTGTACTGCAATCAAACTATTTTGGCACAACGGCAATGGTTCTACTGTACTTGTTTGAAATATGAATGTTAAAAACAGACCCTTTTATCTGTTTCTCTGTGTCCATTTACTTTGTTGCCCATTCCGTTGTTGATTTTCATTTACTTTTGCATTTTCATATTTCCATTCTGTGAATTTAAAATGTTAATTGAACGTTTATAAATTTATAATATTTCTTCTTCTTCTTCTTCTGACATATTTCGACATGCCAACGTAAGTTTTTCCATTCCATCGTTGAATGGATTCTTATTTATTACGCTCAATTATTATCGTATTTGGTAATATTATTGATGTTGTTGTTCTCATAAGGAATATTTGCACAGAGTTTGTGCATTCAACCAAGAAATCGGTTAATTATTTACCTCTCTTTCCCTCTCTCTTTCTCTCTCTCTCTCTCTCTTTCCCACTCTCTCTCTCTCTCTTTCCCTTTATGTGAAGCTTATCTGGCTTAAGTTTAATTGATAAATTTCTGTTAAAAGATGCCGAGTTGAACAGAGAAAAACAAATGATTTAAATTTTTTGGTCGATTAAACGTATAACCAGGTTACGTACACACTGATTATAGATATGTTTACTTAATATCTGTAAGGTTTCATAAGAGTTTTCTCTCATGAATTGGAAGTAATTCAAGTAAGAAAAAAACCCAAAATTGAAATTGAAATGATTTTGAAAAGATTTTGTAGAGTATTATATGGTAAATACACCAGTTGTTGCCAAATGAGGATTAAATGAGTTCTTAAATTAATTTTAAATAATTTCGTTCGAACTTTTCTCCGCTCTCAATTAACAGTACAGGCGCTTATAATATTAAGGATTAGTTTTTTCCAGAGACGATGTAATAATTTCATGTTCTTCTTAAAGAATCCTAAAAGAAATTAATTTTAATTGAAAAATTTAAGGAAATTATCGATATTTTACATACCACGAAGAGTAATTCTTTAATTTGAATTTTTGGAAATTTATTTGATGCCTATTTAACTCGCATTTTGACACCATACTTTTCATTCAATTTGCTTAAATTTTGTATTTATTGAGATTGAATTGAGCATACGAGACAGGCAAAATTATTGGACATTAGCGGTTTGATAAAAAAAAATAAAAAATCATTCGAGGAATTTAATTTAATAAAATTCAACACTTGAGCCACCACTGTGTACATGATTTTGTAGTTTATGTTTTCAAATAAAACGTTTCTTTTTGCTAAATTATGGCTTTTTTTAAGAAATTAAAAATTTAGTTTGCAAAGTTTAATAAGTTAAACGTCTAAAGCCCCAGCAGAATTACAGTGTCACTTCCTTTTCTCTTTCTTTTTCTCTCTCATGAATGCATGCATTTAAACGTCTGCCTGATAATAAATTTTATTAAAATTAGAATAAAAACTGCATTTTTCATTTATTTTAACATTTATTTTGTGAGCCGCACATATAAGTAGATATAGACAGGGAAAGAGACAGAGAGAAAGAGAGAGAGAGAGAGAATAAATATTGTTGGAGTTGTTTAAAATATATTTTCTCTTTCCAGTTCACTCCTATTTGCAGTTCTCGTTGTAGTTGTAGCTGTTTTAGTAAATAACCAAACAGAATTAAACACATTTGGGAGCAGTTTAATTAATTTCTTATTTATTTATTCAAATCGCACGAACCGTACAAGCATTGGAAGCTTATGAAATAATTATCTTTTGAACAATGACAAATAATTGTGCAGAGAGTTTATAAAACATTCAAATTGTGAGAGGAAAAAGCAAAGCAAAGAGCGGTTAAATAAACAGAATTCAAATTATTATTCTATTAAATGCACTCATATATACCCATACATACATACTTAAATATGAATTTATTTGAATTTAAATAGTTCAGTAATACAATAGAAAACATTGTTGTTGTTCTTACTTTATAATAGCTGACACTAATACAAACAAAAATGATTTTATTGGAAAAAAGCTAATTCAGTAAATTTTTTATCGCATTATTATTTACAATCAATAATGAATATTGATTGTAAGGGTAATTATGTTTTGTGATTTTTTTTTTTTGGATTTGTTTTGTTTCAACATGTTTGTTTATCCAGAATCTTACTCTTTTGTATGTGAATTGTTTTCTCTCTCTTTATGTAATACGTAATATTTGTTTTTGTTGAATTTTTACCTGATGAACTGTATTCTATAAAGTATGAAATAAAATCAAGAAATAATTATCAAATTCCACTACCACATTTACTAAAGAGAATAAAAGTATTACGTCTTGGAGTTCATGACGTTGGATATAATTGATAGCCGCCTGGCTATTAGAAACTATACCCATAGATATCAATTTGTACTCTTTACTTATTATTCTGTTTCTGTTTAAAAATGTTTTGTCTTCATTTAAAATCTAAGACATTGAAAAACGCCTGCATGCTGTTTTATACATACTCTAAACACCCATTCACACTTCTTTACTTTCCCTATGGATGTCTGTATTTGCATGACATCCCTCTGTAGTTTTTTTTTTTATTATTGTTTATAAAGGAAAATGAATTGCATTTTGTATTATGAACGAATTTCATTCTTTCACTTATTCATTGTTTTTATTTTACCTTTACCATACAACAAAACTAATAACAAGAAGAAGAACAACAACAAAAATAAAAAAACAACGCTCCATCTTATGTTATCAGTCACCCTCGTCTCTATTATAAAAACATTGTTTTACGCTAGACTTAAAACAGCAAAAAATTTAAGCATGAAACAGCATCAGGAACAAAAGAAAAAGTCGCAAGAAAATATAAAGAAGAACAAACAACTTTTCTTAATACACGCAAAAAATAAACAACAAAAATAATAAAAAAAAAATAAAAGAGAATCGCATTCAAGAAGAAAAAGAAAATCCATGGAAAAGAAGCAGAAGAATACGGAAAAAAACTCATTATTAATCCAACCAAAGTTAAACAGCAAAAAAAAATTTTTTTTTTAGTTTTTCTCTCTTCCTTATGCAACTAAATAGTGAAAAAATTGTTGGAATAAGAAGGAAAATACACACACAGACAAACACAAACACATTTTCTTATTATAACCGTTTGAATACACTGATCCATGCATGTGCATTCAACAACACGCTCACATTCAAGTGCTTTAATGGTTGATTAAGAAAATATTGAAATACTTCGACAGATTCGTTAATTAACGAGAAATTTTATCCATAGGACTCTACTTTAGTTCTTAAGCAATTGGAATTGATAAAGACCAAATGGAGAGAAGGTGAGAGAGAAAGAGAGTAGAATAGTGAAATAGGAGACATATTTTCGGAATTTTCAAGTTGTTTTTTTTTATAATTTAATATTTGGTATTGAAAATGTCACAGTTTTATTAGAACAAACAAAAGAGGCATAAAGAAATTAATAGCTTTATCATGCTCTCCAACATGCGGATATAACCGAATGTGATTGTAGAAATCATGTTGAAAAGAGGACATATAGGATTGAAGATAAAATTAATCGCCGACAGTTAACATTCCCTTAGCAATTACACATTTAAGTCCAGGAGCGTCACTCAACAACTTGACCGCTCTAGATCCATTCCATCTTTTAAAAAATGGCCAACACACATCGTTAGGATACAGGAATGACACCATTGGTCTCGAGAAATCCAAAAAACACTTGAAACTTGATCGCCGACTGCGAAGCTCTAGGGTATATGAAATAGAGGTGACTAGATACATGTATTCTAGACAAACAATATTTGCTGTCATTTTCACAGAATAAAGTGATCCTGTGGCTTGAGGTACTAAGTCTGTCATTGACAATGAGATGTTCAACGTTGTTTGATGTGTAAAAAGAATGTTCAACCTCAACTGCATCGCATTTCATTACATTGAAATGTCTGACATTCAAGGTCAATTAAAAGAAATGAAATATTTAAGCTTTTAAAATAAATTTAATTTGAAATTATTACAGTAACTGGATTGTAATTGTTTTTAATGAAAATATATCGGCCCATTGAGGTAAAAAATACGACTTATTTTATCACTTAATGTATGTGTTAGCTTCTGGGAACACGAACAAAAATTCAAGTACTTTGTAAGTCTCTTAGGACTAATAAAGTCTGCCAAGAAAATTATTTGAAATATTTCATTTAAAAATTAAATAAAAGCACAGAACCACGGATCCAATGCCTCTGTAGAAGTGTGTTGTGTACTTCTACAGAGGCATTAAATTTCTCTCGTTAAAATTGAAAGAAAAAATTTTGTTTTCATTTAAATGTGGTTGTGATGGCAACCGTGCTAGAATTTCATAGAATGTTGCCAACATAAACCCACACAACAAAAGGATGTAAATAAATACAATTGAATAGAACCAAAACAATAAAGACAATAAGCAAAAAAAAATATAACAAAGAAATATAAAAAGAAAGTATGTGTATAAGGAAGGAAAGAAAGTTTTTTTTAATTTTTATAATAAATGATTAGGTTTCGTTTACTCTCACCCGTGCGCTGTCTCTCAATTTGTTTTTCTTTTCACTACACACGCTGAGCTTAAACTACCGACCGTTAAGGACTGACGGCAGAGCAAATACAAAGAAAAAATATTTTAATAAAAGGAAAATACACAACAACAAACACTGCATATAATAACAATTAAAGAGAACAGACAGACACTCATGCAAAGAGAAAAAAAAATACCGACAACAACAACAACAACAACAACGATGACAAGGTCGTCAAATTAAAAAATAATAAACAATGTGTACAAAAAAAAAGAAAACACAAGAGGAAAGAAAAGACAAGAAAACATAAACAAAATTATACGCAAATTCTCAACAAACACACACACACACATACACAAGCACATCTGTATGTATTCATATTGTATATATACACTGAATCGTAATTTGAATTTAAAAATAAAATTTATTTTGTTTCACAGCAAAAAAACTTATAAAAAAAATATTTTTTGCAAATATTTTTAAGGATATTGTAACCTCGAAGAGTTTCAAATGAAAATAATTTCGTATTTAATAACAGACAACAGATGTATGTTTAGATGGAAAAATGAGGATAAAGCCGCGTATGTAGGCATGTAGGAAAGAAATATGAAAAGTTTGTTTTGCTTGAAAATAAAAATACGAAAACAGAAAATTTAATGCGGATAAATTATTTGTATTCTCTCTCTCTCTCTCTTCTATTTAGAGAAGAAATCCTGACTAAAGGGTTGTAATTACCAATTAAGTAAGCAAGTATCTGTCACTGAAATCCCTGGAAAATTTTTTATACTACAGGCTGGTTTAAAATGTATAAATTCTGTTTTTCTATTTGTTGGCATTATCAATAAAAGTGCAATAAAATATGATGCGTCACCACATCATTAAATTTCAGTCCAAATCGTTAAACTCCAGTAAAACTGCATCGATTTGTAGTCAAAGTAATAAAACTATTTTTCTTTTGTTTAAATAAAACATTTTAATGACAAAATTCTATTACTTTTTAATATGAATTGAGTTCTTCTTTCATTCATTAATTTTTTTTTTTTCGTAAATCAAATTTTTATTATCATTTTAAAACCTCATTTACTAAATGAGATAATTTACAAAGAAAACAGAAACATGAATTAGAACAGAAAAACAATTTAAAATTTGAATTTAATGATCATAAATGTTTGTAATTTGTTTGCGTTATCTGAATAAACAAAACCTTTCTATAACGCTATTGAATATTAAGTTTCTACGGAGAGAAGAAAAAAAAAATTTTATTTACTTACAGTTTAAGATACTTTATAACGATCTTTGGGGATTTTTAGGGGGCGCCACTTTATATCATTTGGTAATGATGACGCATGCCACATTTATGTCTTTTGGCCTTAAGAAGATATTAAAAAATAAACGTATCAAGTTTCCATTACAGTCGCCGGCCTTTAAATTTTAATTTCTCTTTAAAGTAATTCGAGATAAATTTTATTCACGTTTTATTTCTTTCATTTGTATTTTCATTTTGTTTATTGTGATTTAATCGAAAATTATGTTTTTTTTATGGAATTTTACTCTACATTTTACAAGACATTTTAAAATAAAACATGACCCTTTGCTTCAACTTTAAAATGTTTATGCGTGCGCCTAATCGTTTTATCACACGAAATCGTTGAGACCTTAAAATAGACACACAAGCGACAAAAAAGAGAACATTTTTCCTCGTTTTTTTTTTATTATTTGTTATTGACTTTTAATGATTTACACACTCCCATCAAAGAGAAACATGGGAGATAGGACAGACACATGTTCGGCCAGGGAATCAAAGGCAAATACACATGAATCAGCGACCGCTAATGTGATATTTAAACTCATATTTTACCCGCTAACAACTCCCCGAGGAAAGGATAGAAAAAAAATACTTTTTAAATACAAGCATATAGAAGTGTTGCTTATGAATCTAAATCAACATTCCCCCACAGCAACACAGATCATTGTAATCTTTCCATTCGAATTTTATTTTTTTTTATGTTTTGTTACCAAAATCATCGATATTTTCTTTGATTCCAATCCAAATTTATTTGTAAAAAAAAATTCTTTTTGAATTCAAAACAGAGCGAACGTTAGTCGATATGCAAATTAATAAGAATTCGTTCGTTCGATGCTATTTTATTCCCCCAATCATTAATTATTGTTTTTGAAATCTATATGGGGGAAAATTGCCATTGTATTATAACTAAACAGTTGAGGCTATAAATATAGTATTAGATGATAATAAATGATTATACAAACATACATTTTTTTTATATTCACAACTTATTCTTGCTATTGGCACATGAATTTGAATTCTTCTCCATCCTTCTTTGAATTTTCCCTGCAAGCGGAATGAATCTTTTGTTTCGTATTTTGATTCTGATAGAAAATTTTTTATTTTTGTAATTAGAAAACTTGCATCAACCACTTGGGAATTTCAATATAACAACTACAAGACAAAAAATCTACACAAAAACTATGTATGAAGAGAAATAGAAACCAAGACAAAAAAATTTCTAATACAATGGAAAGGGAAATATTCACAATGGAATAAAGTTCTCTTTTCATTGTTTGAATGAGAGAATGACAGATTGTTTATTTATTTATTTGTTCGTTAGTCATTTTATACAAATTTTTTGAAATATATTTACGTGGGCAGAGTGATCATTAATTGATAATTTATGAGTTTGAAAAATTTTAAATACATAAAGACATGATAAATTAATCACAGAGGTGAACACAGAGGTGATGTTCCATTTAATAATTTGAGTAATTTGAAGTGTGAAGTGATAAATATAAATTCATAAATTTTTTTTAATCTTTTTATAGATTTTGAATATTTTTCCCCAGTAATTAATTATCAGTTTTTATTTTTGCTAATTTTATAAAGATAATGAAATGAAAATTCATTAATTAAAAGTTATAAAAAAATAAAAGTAAAAATTCATACAAATATCCTTAGAATAAAATGAAATTTAAGGAGACCATAATTAAATTGATTATAACTTTACAATTAAGTCGCATATCATTAGTAGACTAACCAAACACAACATCAATAATGATGTTTCTTAGAATAGAAACATAATATCAGTAGTTAAAAATAAACCGTTATATTTTTTTTATATCCTAAACACCAACACATTGCCATACAATCTGTTAATACTCCTTTGGTATTACGTTATTACATATAGAAATAAAGAGAGATAAAGGGAAAGAGCGAGAGGCAGAAAGTAATAGATTACTGTAAAGATAATAAAGCATTAAAATTCCTGCTTAACTTTAAAGGAAATGGAATATTGTAATAGAATGTTGTTGCTGTATGTACACATTAATGTACGTTATACTGTTTATTATTGTTTGATTCTCTTGAAAATATTGAAGATGTTAGAAATTAGTTCTCTATTTGCTACTTTTCATTTGTTACAAAGAAAAAAAAAACACAAAATTAAAATTGTATTTAAGATTATACTAAAAGCCTAACAAAAATAGGGAGTAGTTCAGTTAGAATTAAAAACAAAAAATTATGATTTTTATTCTCTAATATTTTGATTTAATGAAATTAGACTTTCTCTCTGTAAATATGAATAATTGATTGAATTAAAGTACAAGGTTGCAAAAACTACAATCATTTTAATTATTTTCAGCCATTTATGCCTGTAAAATAAAAATAAAAAATAACAATTTTAAGGAATGAAATTTTTAAAATTTAACAAAACTTCAACAAAAAAAAAATATTTTCTAAAAAATGTTTGGAAGTTTATACTAAAAAATTCATTAATAATGCTTTAAAACATAAAATAAATTAATACATACAGCCGATACATTTATTTATTTTATTTACTAATAAGCATATACACAGTATTTTAATACTGCTTAACTGCTTTAATACAAACAAACTTTTGAATTAAAAAGAATCGATAATTTTCCAAAATACTTAACCATTGTTGGAATGTAAACCAATTTAATGGTGCTAATAAATGTGACGACAATTTTTGTTTTCTTATTTCCGTTTCTTTTTTTTTTTTTTTTTTTTTTTTTTGTTTTGTTTCCCCCTATTAATTAGATACAAAAACTTAAATAAACTCCAATCAAACAGTAAGTCTCGATTTCGTTTGCCACTCGTTTAACCTAAAATCATTGCAGGGTGGCACATAAAAGTATTCATTTAATATGTAGCACGTGATTATTGTCGCTGCTTAGAATTGTTTTCAACACTAATTACTTTCATTAGCCATATTTAATCGTAAAGACAAATACAAATCCAACCACAAATTCACGTATACCTGCCTACAAATTTGCTGCTCTTTTAAGTTTAAGTGTGTGTGTACGGGTATGTATGTTTGTGAGCAAGAGAGTGTATTTTTATTTTAAACGTAAAAGTTTTATGATTAAATCAGTAATGATTTGTTACACATGAAATGAAATCAAGTTTAGCACCGTAAACCTAAACTTTATTTTTTTTCTCTGGAACATACAAACGTAAAAAGGCTATAAAGTAAGATACCATGGCGACTCCTATACATTTGCACACTTACAATACCTTACTATACCTTGCTTTTATTCTTAAAAAAGAGGGATTTCGTGGCAGTAAAACTTCCAGTTCTTTTTCTTATAAGTTGTAGTCCTTATATTTCTTTTTCTTTCACTTCGTAATACATTTTTAATTCCTCTTCTTTTCTAATTTTACAATCATTTCTTCTGCTTAGTTTAAGTCGCTGTTTTTTTTTTCTAACGGTCTATTGTTTACACCTTTCTTTTTTGTAGTTGTAGTTGTTTTAAATTCTTAAATGGAATTAAGGAGCCAAAGAACTATTTTTGCATTTGTTTTCAATTACAAGCTTGTAAATTTAAATACAAACACTTAATTGACATACAGCGCAACTCAGTTAATTAGTAATACTTGGCTGCTGGATAAGCAAAAAAATTAAAAATACTCGCATTTCTAATATTTTTAATCAAACTGCTGGCACAACTAGGAAAGCAAAATATAGTTACGAGTACAATGTATGTTAGTTTGTTGTTTATTTCTACATTTTACTTGCTGTAATTGCTTAGTTACATGTGTTGGCTTAGAATAGAAATTCAGAGTTGTTTGAGATCTAAAAAGTTTATCTTTCTAATTTATATTGCTTCATATTTACTTCAAAATTAATTAAATAAATTTCATTTTCTTTAAAATCTTTGTATATTCTTCTTACTTTTAATAATTCTTTACTACAATTGACTTCTAACGTTAAGAACTCGTATGCAAGTTTTAGAAAGTTTTTCAAAGTTTTGGTAAAATAATATCCAAGCGTTTCTAATTTAACCCTTAGGCTTTTAGGTATAATCCGGTAAGAGGTTTAAGTCTTTCACAATTTTATTCCAATAGATGTGATGCTTTTTTCTGTTTTTCTGTTTCTTTTACTTTAAAACAAAAACAAAATTAATTAATTTCAAACTCTTGTTAACATTTAAATCTTCTCTTCTCTTCTTCCCTCTCTTTTTTTTGTTTTTGCTCTTTTCTAGTTTAAGACATGTTACGTGGAAAATGGAAACTACAAACATGGTTACTAAGAAAAGAAAAAGCAGATCCTCATCATCATTATCATCATGTTCAACGACAACAGTTTCTCGTTGCAAAAGAGCAACAAGAATACCACCGGGCCTATTTTCCTTTACAAATGTTACATGGTGGACGATAGTCTTAATGGTGAGTAAAAATTCATCTTTTAAAAGCATAAATTCAAAGTGGAAAAATACCATTTTAGAAATTGTGATAAATTCTGAATGAAAAATGTCCAAGCAAAAGGCGTTCAATTAAATTTTTTATATTATAAACTGAACCAAAACTATTTTTGAAAAAGTTTGCATCACTGCAACCGAATTTATAAATTTTCGAATTTCATTAAAATAATATTTCCAGAATTTATTCTCCCCCTCGAAAACAATAATGCTCTAAAAATTAAAAAACCTCTTAGCTTAAAATAAAACAAAACAAAGTAAAGAAGATCCACGTTATAAAGGACGATTTGATTTGTAAAAGATGATGAAATTATTGTTTACTTAAGTAGAGTGTCATAAATTGTGTTCATTATATCGTGCTTTCACTGTGCAATTACAAAAAAATTATTTGTTTTAATCTGGCAAAAACTTTATCAATTTTGAAATTGTTCTTCCGAACTGTTGTTGTGGAGAAAAATTTTCGATTAAATTTTATTTAAAAATTACAATCCTTCCTTGAAACTTTCACTGATTGCTTCTTAATTAAAACAATTTTTAAGTTTTATAAAATCTTCTGTTTTTTATTTCTTTTGGTTTTTCAACATTTTAAGGAAAATTATAAAATTATTGCCAAAATCCTTTAAGATTCATTTGCAGGAAATTAGTTGATATCCTTGAAATTTATATTCTTCATAAGACTGGTTTTTATAGAAGTTATTGCTACTGTTGGGGTAACATTTTAACCGGAAAGTCTTCAATTAAGTTACTAAATACTCATTAGTTTATTGTTCAGCCATAATTCCGTTTTCTTTAACTCACTTCACTTCATTTTATATCTACGCATGCAGTTAAAACATTTGAAAGCAATTCCTTAGCAATTATTGGCAGAAAAAATTCCCCTAAAACGATTCTCTTATTCATACATACGCATGTAATAACAAATAATGGCCAACGTTAATAGAGAAATTAAGGAAAAAAATTTCAAGGCTTATTTCCTAGTTTAGCAAATGGATTCAAGCATGGCTGGCTAGAGTTTTGAAAACACCAACACAGTGGTAAATACAACGTAAGTCATAATCGTTATAAAATTTCGTATGTTCTAAAATAATGTACGGATATTACCGTAATGGCTTCCTTTCTTACGCATATACATACGTAATGATTTCCTTACAGTTCACGGATTATTTCAGTAATTTAAGCCTGGCTGCATGCCTGCCTACAGCTGTTCACTGTAAATTTCCACGTACTGCCAGTATAACTCCATTCACATTCATTCAATGGTTTTATATTGTGGGCAGTTTTATTTTCTTTATTTTTTTTTTTGCAATTTAATGGATTTTTATTGCTTTGAATTAACCTGCGAATTTAATATTCCTTCAATTAAATCTTAATTAACCCAAATACAATACAAAACATACGTTAATGCTAGTCTATGATAGAATATTTACATCTACAAATGCATTTTTTTTTAGTATATGAACGCTTTTGTTGTGCACAAGTTCCTACGTGGAAGCAATATGTGACATGATTGACTGTTGAACACATTTTTAGTGATTTTCTTCTAATATTCTTCTTTTTTTCGATTTAACAAATTAGAACAAAACGAACGTAGTTTTCATTGTTCATTTAGCAGAGTTGCAGGTCCGCTATTGTTGTGTGTTTAACTCTGTATGAGTTTTTCTTTCAGTCTAATTTTTTAGATTGTCGTTGCCTTTCTAAATACAATCGATTGTTACTTTTGTCCTATTTTCTATTTTTCCCTAATTTACGCTTTTCCGAAAACAATTTTTCACTCTAGACAAATACGACACAATGACCCTTAAAAGGAGAGATCAAAATATTTCATTTTCAATATGTTCAAAAGCTATTATAGAGACTAGTTTTTAATTTTTATTTCTATTGATTTTTTATACATCCTATGTATACAGGAGGATATATTCGTGGTGTACATTGAATATTTTATTGTTTTTATTTAATTTTTTTTTTTTATTTGTAAAATTGCTTTAAAAAAAAATTGTAATTGTTTCTGAATGCTTAATGCTTATAAAATCAAATTAAATTTGTTGTTATTCCTTCTTTGTAAAATAAAAAGAGATTAAATTTAAAAAATAAAATTTATAAAACGAAATGAAAAACTTTAATTAAACAATTCTAAGGTCATGCATGACCTTTCGGAAAAGTTTTTAAAAAAATTTGTTTTTTTTTTTTTTTTGTTTTAATTTTTCTGACGATATTTTGTCATATGGTATATGCAGCGAATGTGTCGGCGTGCAGTATTTTTTGTTGTAAAACTTTATTTCTAAATCGTGTTTAAACTCTTAAATTTCTGGTTGTTGAAAATTACATTAACGACTAAAATTCAATTCATTACTCTTCATCTGGTTTTCTACATTAAAAATATGCTTTAAAATATAGAAGAGCATTAACTTTTAGGATATTTTGTTTAAATTTTTCTTTTTTTCTTTTTTTTCTTTTGGATCAATTATTATTTAAAAAGCAATGTGATGTTATCACATCAATGGCATAATTCACATACACGCTAACTAATCTTCAACGCCATTTAATGGACATTAAGTGTCCATAACGTAAGCTGTGCTTAACAGCTCCACAACATACCAGTCAACATACCCACTAACAACGTCAGACAAGTCAAAGAAGTTTTTTGTTTTTAATACAAAACATATTGTATTTACACATCGACTCATACATTTAATGTATATGGCAGCTAATGTAGTTGTAAAGAATGTTTAGTGTGCGGAGAACATGTAACAGACACTAAGGAGACATTACTAAGGTTTCAAGCAGCTTAAATGTGGTTAAAATATTAGACTTAGACTATCACACAGTCACACACAACATAACACTAACATCTAAGTAGTAAAATAAGCACGAGCCAATGCAGTCAAGCGAACATGCACGAGCGTATGAATAGACTGCAAGGCACAGAGACAAGAAGTCTCTGTTTGTGGAGGAGATGTTGCATTAGACTTGTTCCGTTGGCAGTTCAGAAATACACCGTAGGCTTATGGGAACCAACGTGAACTTTTGCAAATTTTTAAACACGAAAGGAAAATTTTAAAGCTTTAAACTGCTCTTAGAAAAAATATTGGCAAATACGTATGTATTTCGCAGATAACCTTGTTGATCTTAAACTTTATAACTCTATAGTTCTAAAGTTATGAGCAACAAATTCACTTGATCATCGTATCTTTTACTTGACAACATTGTTCAATGGTGCGATCTATTATAATGTTTTATTAATGGAAACCATGAGCATCGTATTAAGGTTTTCGAAGAATAATATGAGATACGAGATAAGATTAAGCATACAGTAAAATTCTTTTCTATCATATTTCATCTGGAAACGGTGTATTACTTTCATTTGATGAGCAAAGAAATTTAATAAAATCGAATTGAACTGAATGAATACAACAGAACAGAAATAGAGGAAATAAAATATTGTCTCATGACGAAACTAATTACAAAAAGAAACAAAAAGTAAAAACAAAAAGTATAAAAATGCTAGAAAATTATATGAATTGACAATTGAAATTTGAGTAGGGATTTAATAAATTTTCAATTACTTTAGAAAAGTATTTCTTATTAACGAAAGGAAAACTTTTAAACGAAACGAAAGACTAAACAATAGAGCTGCCATGACAAAGAAATGAGAAAAAAAATTATAAAATAAATACAAAAGAGAAGAATCAATTGTTAAAATATTTATTAAATTAATCTTCAACGCAAATGTAAAAGTTTAAATTTTTTGTATTGCTTTCCTTCTGCTGTCAATGATAAAATGAAACATTTTTTACTGTCACGCTTTAAAATATTACAATACGGAACACTTGCAAAGCAAACAATGAAGGTAAAAATATTATTTTTTATTATTTTAATTTTTTTTTTTTGTTCCTGCTTTTTCAAATCCAAATTGTCAAATTTATGTTTTCGCTACAGGAATTCATATTTTCTTTGCTTTTAATGGCACACATCAAATAAAGGAATGAAAACAAAACATTTTTTTCTCTCTAAAGTTTACAGGAATATCTTGGTTTGGTTTGGTTTTGTATTTTAAAGTAGTCGTACACGAATATAAAGTCTAGTATGTATTTCCCTTCTCGTTTTTTTTTTATTATTTTTAAGGACATTTGCGTGTTCAAGAGTCATTAACTCGCTTCTGAAGTGAATGTTGTATTGAATGGAGTTTTTCAACAATCATTACTGCAATATTATGATGATCATTAGAAGCAATAATAACGATGATTATCATTATCATTATAAAATACTTTACAAAATAATAATATTTTATTTCATAAATTGTATTCGAAGATAAATGAATGCAATCAGAAGAAATACTGCGGAGTCATAATTTTTCTTTGAAATACGACGAGAATTACGTAAAAGGAACGTCTTCTGAAAGTGATTACAATCCAAATTCAACGAAAATGAAAGAATTTTTGTATTATAAATGAGAAGTAATTTAAAAAGCTTCACAAATGTATGAAAACGTGGGCATTGAAATTCGTGGGCAAAAATTTGTTGAAAAATTCATAATGACATCAAATTAAAGGTAAATTTACTTTGCAGTAAAAGGACACTTGTTAAAGGATACGAGGTTTATTATAAAAGAATGAAAAGAATTTAATTTCTTATCCGCAAATATATTATTATCCGCTCTCTAAGAAATATGAAGAGGCTGCAACATTTTTCTAATGAAACTCTTTAAGGATTTAGTATGCCCACACAGCGTCTACTCAATGCGTAATTGTATTCAGTCATGCCAATACACGTGTTATTCCTCTAATCTAACCTAGTACTTGAAGAGCAATCATAATGATTTGCCCCAAATAAGGAAAGAATCATTAATTTTTAACCACGGTTTTTTCAAAAAGGATTTTATAAAATACAATACAATACGTTTCCAAAAGCCTTTAGTAACAAGAAAAATATTGTTAAACGAAGCTCAAAAAAAGGTGACAAAGAACGTAGTTAAATAAGGAGGCTACGATACGAAAAAGATATCAATTTTAATCCTGCCTAACACGACATCCACGTGCTTCTTTTTTTTAGATTTAGAAATTTTGTCTTTTGAAGGTTCATTTTTATTTAATTTGTTTGTGCTACCATATCCAGTTCTTGCTTTTCTTGTTGTTGTAAGTTGCGTGTGACACTCAAGTCATTTTATTAAAAGCAACACTTGCACAAATTGATTTCAAGATTAAATCTTTCTTTTTTTCTCTTCTATGTTTCTTTCTTACTTTTTTTTTATCGGATTTTCCCTTTTTTCTGTGGGTGTTTTTGTGCGTAAAATATTGAGTGTTTACACTAAGAGTTAAAGGATTTATTTTATTCTCATACATTAGTTTGAGTACATTTGAGGTTTCTCTGTGTGTGTGTGTGTTTGTATTTTATTCGTATTTTTTTACCTTCGAACTTACAAACCTTTTCTTTTAATTTTTTGTTCTTGTACCTTAACAGCTTGAGGGACTAAGCCACAATTGAAAAGATTTATTGATTTGCTTAAAAGTTTTCCAATGTTTTCAAAAGAATTCTTAAGAGTTCTTAGCATTAAAATATTCTTTCTTGCCATTTTTTGTTTTCGTTTTTACAACATTTTTCATTGGCATTACAAATTTCCATGATACTGCAAAGCAGTGTGAGAAAATGTACAATGTAATCATAAATAATAATTATTTTAATAGAACTTATTTGCGGTTAAAGTTAACAAAACGAAAAAGGAAATGTTCAGGAAAACATGAATGAAAAACAAATCCAATCAAAATAATTAATGATTCCTTCTTTAGCGTTTTTTTTTTTTATTTTCTTTCTTCATTCATTTCATTCATTTGGTTTGCCATTCTGCCGAATGAAACATTGTTTTGCAAATGAAATCATTAATGGTTTCTGACCATTTAAAATTGTAATTACTTTCAAAGCAGCCGCTAAAACTGTTTGCCATTACCCAGGCCATACATTCCAGTTCTAACTTCTTTCGACAGCACTGTGCTATGACATTTCCAAATCACGCACCATTTGAATTGTGTGGCCCGGCCCGTTTGTTGATAAAATGAAAACTTTTCTCTCTCTCTTCTTCAAGTACAATTTCGTATATTTTTTATGCTCTCGTTTTCATTATTACTTAGCCAGTAGAAAAGTAAAAACCAGCAAATAAATGAGAAATACAAGCACCATTCAGTCATTCATTCAGTCATACTTTCATTTGTTCATTCATTTCAATACTTTTTTTTCGTTTTTACTGGTCAATGCAACTTTCTTTCGCTCTTTTCAATTTTTTTGTTGTTTTCTGTTTTATATTTTATTTGCAATATTTATTAAAAGGACAGTAAGGAGGGTATTTTTTATTTTTTCCAAGAGTACATTACCAAATTAATTTGTCACATTTTGCTTTTCCTGCCTTTATTCTGTTGATTTTTTTAATAATTTTTTTTTTTGTCATAATAAATTAATTTGTGGCGGTCAAGGCACAAACAGCTCAAGTGTAAGAAATATTTGCATAATTGCGGCACTGAGAGTTGGATGGTGTACCAATAATTTTTGCAAGGCCATAGTCTTTAATAATCATCCTTCTTATTTCAACAGGAATGGTAAAGGCTTTTAAACAAATTACAAGGAAATTTATTAGGTGTCGATGAGATCAGTGTACAATAATTTATAATTCTTTAAAACCGGTTGTACTCGCTTACTCAATTGCCTGACCTGGAGTTCGAATTGTGGCCTCACGCCTAATAAGCCAACACACTGGAAGAGCCCCTAAAAGCTTCTAATTATCCCAGTTTACCTCATGTAACTATCTAGCTATGTTAACACGGTCGTTTCAGATAAAACGTTAACGTCAACAGTCCTAAGCCTTGCGGCCCGAAAGTCAGTGCTCTGATTGCCATTCTGACCAAATATGCGATGGCTGCGTAAACTTTTCGATTAGACCTTATGCTTTACAGAGATAATTTATCTGCTTGGCCCCTATCCGGGGAACGCTGCTCATCAGAATTTATACATCGTTGGACAAGCTTTTGCTGGAGTCAAACAAGATATTTAAACTCTTCGTACGTTATCTAATGCCGAAGTGATGATAATTTTTTCATAATTTTCGCCACTTTTTGGAATTGCATTTTTCAACCAAAAATTATTTCGAGATGCGAAGAGTTTTTTTTTTTTTGCTTCTATAAAATGATACAATAAAATGAAGATACTTTTGTAATTATATTTCGGTACACTGCCGATAAAAAGTAAAGCACATATTTAAATTGTGGATATATTTCTTAAAATATGTATATTTTATATGAAGAACATGCGTACATATGTATGCCAATATATTTGATATTTCTTTCCTCTTTGATTTAAAATTTGTGATAAAACCAAAAAACCAAAAGCAAAAACAAATTGTATTATGTTGTAAATATTTTATTACAGTCCAACAAATTATAACACAATAGTTGGTTGTTTGAATGACACAAAATGTATTCCCATCATCTAAAAATTTGCATTTTTTTGTTCGCCTTCAAAAACTTTTTTCTTTTTTCATTTAAAGGTTATTTGAAATTTTACCTGAAACAACTAACATAATCTAGGAAATTTGATCAGAAAAAAAAACGAAATACAGTAGAATCTAAATTGTTGTCATACAATGTATCGGATTTCTATAGAGGAAGCCAGCTTTTTCCGTTTTTTCTTAATTTTTCTATGAGTATTTTAAAGAGAGGGCAAGGTAACAGCATAATTCGAATTGTATTGTGTTTTATTATACAATATTCATAAGAATTTAACAAATATTGTCTGTAAAACATTGTCATTCAAAGCAGTTTGATTAATAAAGATTTTTATGTCAGAAAATATTTTGATTCTGCTTCGGATTTAGATTTTCATTCGTTTTTAGGGTTTCTATGAGTGTGGTTTCCTTTTCTATTTCTCTTTCTATTCTCTTTCCTTTAACCGACCATATTTCAATGTATTTGTTTGTGGATGAAAAAGGACTGTATATACTATATATGTAGATGTCTGTGCTATATAATCTTAAGTATATAATAGCAATAGCAAATGTGAACTTGTCTGTATCTCTTGCTTCACATGGGAAAAGGGCGACAGAGAAGAAGAGAAAAAGCGATTTAATGACAAAATAATGTCAGTCTGTCAAATGTATTTTAACAAAAGCAAAAACCTTCAATTTATTTCTTTCACTTCCCTCTAATACTTTGGCTGCGGAATAATTTTTGTTTTGATTTCCTCTCTGAATCTGGTTTTTTTTTATTATATTCCAGCTGTACTTCGATCGTCTGTAGTTTTGACAATAGTCAATATGTATGCTTTTGTAAAAAAAAACATTGGCTGTTAGAAAAAGCTTCATCCCTTGTCAACGGTATACCGTTACGTCAATCAAAATGATGTGGATTATTTATATATGCGTGCGTTTCCCTAAGATTAATGCGTACAAGTTAAAGTGCTTCAAGTTGTAGAGTTCCAGGAAGATAAGTTCTTTTTTAAAGCACTTCAGTTTATTGGACTATAAAATAAAAATTTTATAAGTTTGCGATTTTAGTGTTCCCCATTCATTTCTCCACTTTACTTTGCCGTGTCGATCTTCATCACTTTGGTAACTGGATTACAGACTAGGATCCACAGGTGTATTAAAAATCCATTTCCCAAATGTGTTCGACAGCCTTAGGCACCTTTACATCAACGCACCGTCAAGACCTTGTAATGTTGGCTTTGAGAACTTGTGCGAAGCTTTTAATTTCTTTAACTTTCGATAATGCCTAACTGTATTAAAGTGTAGGGCATTAAAAAGTCAAGTCTGATGCACAATTCAATTCTTACTTGTTATTCTCATCGTTTTTCCTTTTTTGCGTAATTTTAAGTCAAACAAAAACAAAACAAAAAACGGAAAACAAAAATCAAATAATTTTTGCGTGTTGCAATTGACGTTTGCTGTCGTTTTTAATAGATGACTGACAACCTACTAGACACGTTCTCTTAAAAACATATACAACAACAACAACCATGAAAAAAAAAATTAAAAGCAGTAGCTGAATAATATATAAAGATTGTCTGTCTCATAGTGTATACGTTCCGTACCTCATACTTATTTACACAAACCTACACATACACAGGTACACAAACTCAATGTAAAAGCATTGTAATGGCCATTATAAAATTTGTATAAAATGTTAAAACGAAGTAGAGAAAGAACAAATATTAACTGAAAGGTTTAAGTAATAAATTATTGGGTTAGAGTAAAAAGTAATTTCTTAGGCTTACAAGTATAACATATCAGGTTAGTTTTTTAGAATTTTAGGGGTTTCTTTTCGTGATTATTTCTCAACTTTGTGATTAGATGTTTAAGTTGTATTTCTTTGCCTTAAAGTTTTAATTTTAATGAGTTTCAGATTCACAGACAGAAAGCTTTAAAGAATGAATACTAAATTGTATTCAAATTTTTTCTGTCTTTTGCCCTTACCCAATATGATTTCAGTTAATTTCTACTTCTATATGCAGATGATATAATTACATTTATATCCTTGTTATACTCTATAGATATACGTGTGTGTATGTGTGTTATATCCTGTCCTCATCAAACATCCATCGTTCGTTCAAACAAATTGGCTTTGTTACAGCCAACAAGGATTTTATGCTGCTGTATTCCTCTCTACTCTTGCCCTTTATTTTTATAAAAATCGTTGTGTATTGTACCACAACGAATCTAAATTACAGGTGACCTCATATTTTTTTGGGGATGGTATTGGCGGTAGGTAGATTTTTATTTTGTATACCATTAGATTGCCTATAGGTAATGGTTTATTTTTATATCCTTTATATCCATTTCTACGAGGAAGAAAAGAAAAAAATTTTTGCAATTGAAGCTGTAGCTGTAGCTGTAGCAGGCAAATGATTAGTGGTTGCGATGGTGATGGTGATGCCAAGCCTAGCAACCATGATGGCTTGTTAAGGCTGTTGGCATGAGTTACTGAAACAATTTTAGCTTATAAATAAATAATTATCGAATACGAAATGAACTTTGCTTTACCACAGAGCGATATTTCTCAACAAAACTCAAAAGGAAGTAAAACTCAAAAGGAAAAAAAATCGAAAACGTTCTATACGAAATTATAAAAACGACAAGAAAACAAAACAAAATATGCTCAAAAAATGTCTAAAGTCTTACAACATTGCTGTCACACATTAACACAGACAATATATGTATGGCAAAGGAGTATATCGCTGTATACAACCGTTCATACATACTTTGTACGACATCTTATACAAATTATCGTTTATTTTTACTCTTCATCTGACGATGGGTGGGAATATTAAAAAATTTTTATTTTCGTCTTTCTCCTGTTCTTCTTTCATCCTCTCTATTCACAGCACACAATAGGTGAATATATTTTCAAATGTGGAGCATTCTACATTCAAACGAAAGGATTACTTTCAGTTGGAATATTATGGATTTGGCTGAAATCTAATCTGCCCTTAATTGAATTTGATGGCAAGTCATCACGCCAAAACTCAATATGCAGTAATATTACCTTTTTGATATTGAATGTGAAATAACCCTTAATCCAGTATGTGCATGTAAACATACCCAACATGCAGCATAGTAAGTGTATAGAAAAATTCTCTCTTTTCAAAGTTTTCCTTTTACATGCACGTATACCGAGTCATGGATTCTTAAATGAAACTTTTGTGTTTTTATTCGACCAAACAAGGAGGGCGTGTGAATTCAACACCCTTTAGTTTAAAAATATGTGGTAATTTCTTCATTATGTTCCGGAATGAGAGAAGAAGAAGAATATATTAAAATGCTTATTTTATAGTCAATAAAAGTCAAGTGCATATTTGAAAATTTTTAAGCAATTAAAAATAAATTTCTGGACACCATTACACACACATTTGAATAGGCAGAAGGATAATATTAAGTTTAGTTATGGTTTTAATAAAAATCCCTTGTTTCGTTTCTTTTTTGGGTAAAGCCTTCATATATGATTGTGTATGTAGGCATCCATGCCTTTCTGTAGTTTATATTAGAAACCCACATTCAAATGAATGTTATGGGACTCACATTTCGGTAAAAAATTCGCTTAGCAATGTTAATGGCTTTAAATTAAGTAACCCCGTTGACCGTAGTCGCCGCAATCTATCATTCTAGAAACCAGGACCATATCTGAAGTCATCGAGCAACTCCTAAGAGTGGTAAAACAATTGCAGATTCCAACTTTATCTACACTGCTCAGCATTGGAGCACTGGAGTTAAAGTAGTCGTTCTCACAATCCCGTTTTCATAGATTTATTTTTACTGTCGTTTATTTACTGAAAACATAGCACTTTGGACTTAATAAGCACCATGTCACATAAAATCCATCATATGTTGTACTTTGACTTTTTCCACTGACAGCGTAGTTTGTTCCATTCATAAAGTTGGTGCAGTCAAAAGTGCTGGCTTTGTGTGGCACCTATGCTGCTTAAATGTTTTAATGTGTAATTTGCCTTTTAAAATATTCGATATTAAGCGATGCACAGTTTTTAAATTATATTTGGAAACACTTTCAATTTCAAGATCATTTCCATCCTTTCAAATTCCTGTCAACAATATTTTATCGTACTTGCAGTTTACATTGGTAAGTCATTTAATTTAAAAAGTATTGTTTTTAATTGAAAATTTGACATTTTGTTTCTATTCAAGTATTAAAATTACTTTTTTTCTAAACGTTAACTCGTTGAAAAGTCTAGACACACCGCTGTTACTCCCACTTAGACGCAAATTTTTTTTGTCGTCTTTTATTTACTGCCACTGGAACTGGGTTAAATAATACGAAATAAAAAAGACCAACAGGAACTACAACAATAAAAATGTACTTGCACTTGAAGTTTTATAAGTATGAGTACAAGTTTGTATGTGTGTATGTATGTATGTGTGTTTTTTATTTAATCCATAAGAATGCCGTTGCATTCGTTTTTTTCTGCTGTTCCATCACTAGTGATGTATAAAATATTAAACGAGTTTAAATTTAATTTCAATACGAAATTTAAGAGGAGAAGTTAAAGATGAATTAATAAATAAAACAGTAAAGATTTGTTAGCTGAAACATGGACCTATCACTCTAATGTTTCAGAATTATGATATTAAATATTAAATTCCAACTTAAAGCTCCAATAGCTCTCATACTCCAAATCATTACAACGATGGGAGTACTCGTTATTCATTCCTTAGTAACGAACCGTTACTTAACAAGTCATACACACAAATACACAAAGGGAGACACAATTTATTTGTTATTTTTAACTGTCTGACTTGCAAACCATTCATACATAAGTGTGTCTGGATTAATGTATGTAGCTTTGTGTTTGTCTGTCTGTCTGTCTGTCTGTCTGTTTGTTTGTATTTGTCTATCCTACTGTTACATCAGTGTATGTGTTGAGTTCTATTTTTTTGCCTTCTGTTTCTCTCTCGTAAGCATGTATCACAATGTATGTTGTGTAGTGTAAGTAATACTGATACGCTTGTTCGCGTTAGCGTTCGCGTCCATTGGGGCAAATAACAATTTTCTAGGCAACGTATGTGACATTGCAAATTGCAAAGACATACAAGACAAGACAACTGGGCAGACAAAGTGTAATAAATTCTAAAAACACAACACAACAACAAAATATTACAAATTGTTTTCAAAACAACACACATACACATACACTCATATGCACATGATTATATATGCAATGTTCATGTTACTATACTCATCAGAATTCATGCGATGCAAAATGGTCTGCATGGTAATGTGTAAGAGTGTGAGAGTGTATGTGAGAGTTTTATTAAGTGGAGAAATACTTTACATTGTTGTGGCTGCTGTTTGTTTAAATTGGTTATTGGAAACCATCGTAAATATAGAAATCAAAGAAAAAGAAAGAAACCAAAGTTTAGGAAACAATGTTTTTGTATTGGATGTAGACGAAGCAGGAATCGGAAGTATCCGCATGTTACTCTAGCTAATAATGTCCCTTATATAGTCAGTCAGTCAGTCCGTCAGTCATTTAGGCAGTCATTTATTTTGTGTTTGATTGCTTTGATTAAAAGCGAAACCAACAACAGATAGTGTAACAATAAAACTAAGAAAGAACATAAGAAAATACGAAATTTATATAATTGAACAATAACAAGCAACATTACAAGCATTTAAAGTACCGTTCTGATAACATTATACCTTAATCTGTACATGATCTTTTCCAATATTGTTTATATGCAATGTTCATGGTTTATGGTATAACAAATAACATTTTATTTTCATTTTATTTCTGTTTTATTGCAGTTGATCATATTCATTGATAATGCCTCTGTGGCGAAGAAATTAAATGCCAGTCAAGCCTTCGATAATACCTGGAGTACAGCCACCGATTTGGAAAACGAATTAGAAGTAAGTTAACTTGCAAAAGGCCTCTATAGAAAGGTCTTTACTTAAAGTGATTTGTTTGATTGTAATTGTAATTCAAACTATTGTTTGAATTTATTGATTAATTTAATTTAGTGTGTTTCGTCACAGCAAAAGAGATCTGCCAAAAGTGTACCCTCCTCCAGCAGTTCAAGTGCGAATAGCAACAGTAATAGTGGTGGCGCCAGTGGTTGGACCACCTGGTCCGAGTGGTCGACGTGTTCGCGTACATGTGATGGTGGTGTTATGCAACAACTACGTCGCTGTCAAAATGCCAATGGCTGTAAGGGCGACAGTGTACGCTATCGCATTTGCAATATGCAACCATGTCCGGAGAAACTCGATTTTCGCGCCCAGCAATGTGCCGCCAACAATGATGTACCATACGATGGTACCTTGTATAAGTGGACACCGCATTATGATTTCGTTGAGCCATGTGCTCTGACTTGCAGGTGAGTTAAAAAAGAAAAGCAACAAAACAAATATATTTTCCACTGCCTGTGCGTATTTAGTTCAGGCAATATATCACATTAAATGCATTGCTGGACATGTGATGGTGAAAATGAAAATTCTCTGTAGATATATATGTGACTTGTTTTAACAGGGTAATTCAGCAAAAGCTGCACTAAAATTTCTAATCAAAAGCTCTTAAATAAACCTGAGAAGTTAGTGTTTTATTTTCTTTTTTATCATTTTTAAATATGCACACTTTCTCCACGGTGCAACTGTACTGTCTGGAACGGGAATGTTGTTGACTGACATTTGATTGTTTATTATTTGTGGCACAGTATAGTTTGCTGTGCCTAGCTTTTTACGTTGAAAAGCAAAATAAACATAAATTATGTTGCGGTTTTAATGTTAAATATTTCAGCGCATATTTTTCTCGTTCATTTTCATTGACTGCCATCCCCAAACCCTTTGCTTAACTGCACATCAATTACTAGAAAATATTTCATAAAATAAAAAGGAATAACTTTTATACCAATCTACTGATATAAATTTAAACAAACACATGGATAAATTTATAGGTTTTTATTGAATTATTTTGATATTTGTATGCATGTGAGTGTAGAGAATTTTGATACAATCTGCTTTTATGGGTTATTTGTGGTAAAATTATTTCATATTTGTGGTTAAACAGCAACAAGAGAACATAACTACGAACAATACGAACAAATGAAGTAAAATAAATAAGCAACAAATAAATAATAATAACAATAATAAATATATTGTAAATAAATAACAATATTTTTATTAAAAATGAAAACAACAAAATAAAAAATGAATTTTTTTTTTTTTAAATTTTAAAAATAAATTTATTTTTCAATTTTGTTTTCCTTTTTGTTCTAGTCAATAATAAATAAATTGTTTGCTTATACATACATATACATATAAACGTACTCACACTCACATGCTTAAATGTATTGTGTATGTGTAACAGCATTTAATAATTTATTTTGCAAAACAATACAACCACTTTCATACTTATTTATGGAAGTATACATATGTATGTCTGTATGTGTAAGTGAAATTGTTTATTTAATGTAATTAAAGAAGCTTTAAATGGCTAATTTGAAAATTATATAAAATTTGTTCAATCGTTTGACTAATAATTTTTATTTATCATTTTATTTTTCTATTTTGTTATTATTTTGTAACCAAAAGATTTATTTTCTTACTTCATTTAACAATTTTTGCTTTTATTATTGTCTCTACTATTGCAAAAAAATATTTAAATGGCCTGCAACCGAGTCAATTAAATATTAATTTACAAAAAAAAAAAAAAAAAAAAAAAAAAAAAAAAAAAGTTTTTCTGATATTCTCGGCACTAAATTGATAGACAACAATTTAAATTGTTTATTTTGAAGAATTTATCATAATTCATTGAATATAAAAAAAAATATTATTTTTCATTTGATTTCAAAGTAATTGATTAATTTGAAGTTCTTTCTTTTCCTTTTTTAAGCCACTACTAGTTAAAGAATAAAGTTCTAGATGCGATAAATTCATACAAATATGTCCACATAGACTTACATATGAAGCTACTTTACAACGCCCACTTAGCTATCAGGCGATGTGCTTCGTTATCATCATATTCATGCAAGAATTTCGATAAGAAACCGAATTATAGCCATTAAAATTTAAGGTTTTCTATCCTATATATTCAATAATATATGTTTGTAGAGAAAGTAAAAGCTCTAATTGCAATAGTTTTTCAAAATTTTTCAAGTTAATTAAATAAATCGTATGAAGTTTTTGACTTGTAATAACCACTTCATTTCCATGGGAGAACATTCAATTAAAATTTTGTAAAAACTACGTATAGCCGGTCTATTTATTACTTCGTTTATATTCGATAATATACTGAGAAATTTCATAAACCGTCAACTGAGGTTAACGTTCGTCTGTTTGTGTGCAAAACACAAGCAAAAAAGACATTCAATTTTAAAACAAATCTTACAGAAACAACATACATTAAACACTTATCGTACATTACGTATGAGCAATATTTAATTCATTGTATTGTATTAAGTATACGTAACGTAGTCTGATTTAATTTTCAGAGGTCGTCCAGCTCATTTAAACGATGATATATCACCCGAAACTACCGCCGATGAGTCTGAACATTATGACGAACTCAATGTTGTGGTGCAGTTAAGTCCACGCGTCTTAGATGGTACACGTTGTCGTTCCGGTAGTTTGGATATGTGTATACAAGGAAAATGTCAGGTAAGTTTCTATAAAGGAAAAAATTAAAATTACATAAATACTCTTTACTCTTAAGAGTAAAATTTTTAATTTCAACATTTTTTGTCAAAAAGATTCTCTTACTATTGTTGTAAGTTTTGTTGTTTAATTTCTTTATTTTATTTCATTTTATTTTTTTTTACTTTACATTGCCTTTTAGAAGATTTAATCTCAGTGTATAACTGTAACAAAAATTTTCTTCTTATTATTGTTG